>CANUEY010441986.1:0-82954 GCA_948099555.1 Croton setiger
GACAAATATAGTTAATTTTGCTATTTTATCTCTATTTTGTTATTGATATTATTTAAGATTTTTAAACGGAGTTATTAGAGAATTTCGCCGGCGTCACCTGAAAATTCTCACCTGTCCATAAGTATTGGGATTTTCAGATCCACTTGCTCACTTATGTTTCTTCCATTTCCTATATTTACACATCCTTCTTCTTCTTCTTAAAGTTTCTCTATAATATAAGTATAGATGAACAAGAAAACAAATGACAATCGTAAGAAAAAGAAGACATCAACAACCTTTAACCCTTTCTTTACCTCCATCTATACATGACTTCAAGAATCAATCTCTTCCTCCATTGGCTTCTTTATCAGCTATCAGTCCAGATTCTCCGGGAATCGATAATCTCGCTGATCTTGAAAAAATTTCAATTCTTGGTCATGGTAATGGTGGTACTGTTTACAAAGTTGTACACAAATGTACTAAGTCTACATTTGCTTTAAAAGTTCTCCGATTTAATCACACCACCGCTGTCACGGAAATCCTCCGTGAACAGGCGGCCCGTGAGGCTGAGATCCTTAAACTTGTAGATTCACCATATATTGTTAGATGTTATGCGGTGTTTGATAATGAAGATGACTTATGTTTTGCAATGGAGCATATGGAAAGTGGATCTTTGGCTGATATTTTACTTGCAAATAAAATATTGCCTGAAAATGTAATTTCAAATGTGGCTTTTTGTGTTTTGAAAGGGTTACAATATTTGCATAGAATGCAAATAGTGCATGGTGATATAAAGCCTTCCAACTTATTAATTAATGGAAATGGGGATGTGAAGATTGCTGATTTTGGAGTTAGTAGGGTTGTGATAGGGAAACAAAAGGCTTGTTGTGATGCATATATGGGGACTTGTGCATATATGAGCCCTGAAAGATTTGGTCTTGATGAATGGGATGAGGATACCAGTGGATTCGCCGGCGATATTTGGTCCCTTGGGGTTGTGATTTTAGAATGTCTTGTGGGTCATTATCCATTGATTGGTTTGGGGGAGAAACCAGAATGGGCAGCTTTGGTTTATGCAATTTGCTTTAGGGAGAGATTTGATACGCCGGAAAATGGCTCGCCGGAGTTTCGGAGTTTTGTAAATAGATGTCTTGAAAAGGATTGGAACAAGAGAGCTACTGTTGATGAACTTCTTGATCACCCTTTTGTTAATGGTTTATGATTTGCATTTAATCTTAATAATTTCTTAGGTTTTCAAATTTGTCACACTCTTTTGTGAACAAATAAGCTTTTTGCTTGTACATAAATAATCACAATGGAAATTCAAATTATTCAAAAGATGCATTGAATTATGCATGAATCAATTCAGTTCAGTCACCCACATTATATTCATGAATGCTTATACTTATGTATGTTGATGCTCTTTTCGGAAAGAATACGATTACCGGTTGATAGTTTTCAGATGCGAGCATGTCAAGTATGTGTATACGAACTTTGAGAGAGAACTCCAAAATTTTATACCACATTGGGGATGAATTTCATCTATTAATTATACACATATCTTGATGCCAATTTGTATAGCTCTTGAGCAACATGTTTTATAACCTCTATAGTCATTTGTGGAACTTATGTACTTCCTGAGATATGTAGAGAGGCCTCAATATTTTTCTCTGTAACTCTATTCTCAGATGCTCTATCTGTTTTTGGTTTCTTTTTTTGTATTTTCTAAATTTAAGAGTAATTTGTAATCAGTAAAAGGGAGAGTATAGGTTAGAATCTCTGATTTCAAAGAGATTGTTAGAGAGTGTTCATTTTGAGAGGTTGTTTGGACAAATTGTAATTGTTATTCATCCACTTTAAAGTTTCTAAGGAATTTGACTAAGGATTACTTCCTCACTTTGGATGTCTCCTTACTTTTGTGATCTTAATTTGATTTTTCTCACATCAAATCGTTGTCGTTTTCAACTCAATAAATATTTAAAATAAAGTGGAAATGCGATATATTTGTTATCTGAACGGTAAACTATTTATAACCGTCTAGAAATTTGCAGTGCGGTTTCATGCAGTTCAATAATCCGGCTATACAGTTTGTGGTTCGCCTCTAGCTCAAGACCTAAAACCGAACCGTATTTCGCTAACCCTTGCCAACGACGATTATAAGCAACGTATGATTTTGAGTTTGATGAGTTGTGCTTACGATGGGGTTTTACTTGATTGCAGCATGTCAAACTCAAATACATGATGCAAGCAATAATCTTCAAAATTGTTAATAAATAATTGAGTTTTATTAAATTATTTTGATTATTTATAATTTAAAATTTTCTTATTATTAACATACGAATTAAAGTATTTTAAATAAAAAATAAGAAAATAGTTTTTTTTTTAGAACCTACGAAGGGTGTAATTGTATTAAAAAAAGAACAAAGGAGGCAAGAGAGACTTTACAGCGAAAGCAAGGACTAGCATGGGAATGAACCAACAATGTACAAAAGACCTAAAACCACCCAACAAATATCACCTGGAAACAAAATCCCAGAAATATGGACCGCTGCAGGACACGACCCATCGGAACCACTCCGAGACCCTCCACAAAGACCACCCCTGGCTAAATAGTATAATTTTTTTTTAAGAAAAATTAAATAAGTAATGTATTAAATTATAAAAAAAATAAATAATAATTAAAAATTGATTGGGCTAGGCCTAAAAAGGCAGACCAACCTATAATTGACATTTGACCCAATGCTTTTATCTCATTCTAAAATTGTACTTTCATATTTTTATTCTATGCTTTTTAAAATAGTAATTTACTTTTTATATTTAGTTTGAAATATGATTCATGTTTCTATTTATGACCAAAAATAAATGGTATGAATTAAATTTTTATAATAACAATGATTAAATTTTTTAACATTACCACATAATATGTAATTTACGGAAAAAATTATAGTCTATAATAATTATTCGGTCTATCGATCTTTAACAATTTTAACTTAATACAAGCTTATGTGTAATTCTAAGAATTTTAAAATTTTAAAATAGTTGTATTTTAATTAATAATAAATATTTTATTAGTAATTTTTGAATTTTGTTATTGTAAATTGATTAAAGTAATAGTTAAATTATTTTGTTAACAATTAAAATAATAGATTAAAAATATATATGATATTTTATTTTTTAAATGTAATTGGAATTTATTTATAATATTATATAAAAATAAATAATTGATATAGTTGGGGCAGGCTTGAAAATAGAAAGGATTTCTTATGCATCTTTCTGTGCTAACTTAATAAAAGTATTTAAAGAAGTATTAAGTATATAATATGTGCTTAAAAGCTTGGTAAACGGCCTTTTTATGTTCAAGACTTATCTAATATAATACTTAAATGACAAGAGTAGGCAACCTACCTACATTTAACTTCCTTCTATCTCTTGCCTTGTCCACTTTCTCAATATGCCCATCAACTTCTTCTAAATTTCAAATTTGCCATTCTCTACTAAACAATATATGATTAATATTTTAGATAATGAAGAATTAAAAAGGTAAACTTGTTACTAACATGCGTTTATATAAGTGTTAATTTAATTAATATGATACTTATTTTATAATCCAATAATAAATTGAAAAAGGAGTGAGGCATGGTGATAATTAAAGAAGATGGAACAATGGCACATTGGTAATAAGAAGACATAGCAATGGCAAAAATGGAAGTGAAATCCTTATATATATATATATATAAAGGCTAGCAAGGGAAGAAGCTATAAAAGGGAGATAAAGTCACATAATACATTCTCTTCCTTGTAAATGCCATATCTTAGGGAACAGAAAAAAACACAAAGAAGATGAACAACTTCAGAGGCTGCATCACTTCCATCATCATGATGATGATGATGATAATCTTGATCCAACGGTCATCAACAATGGCTGAAGGGTTTGAGCATTGGAGCAGAGAAGAAATGGTGAAGTTGGCTGGTTATGGCGAAGAAAAGCTCTCTACTGTGATTATTACTGGCTCACTTCTTTGCGAAGCTTGTTTGCATTCTCAACCCAAGATTCGTTCATGGCCGCTTTCAGGTTTTACACCTTTTTTTTCTCATTATTTTTCACATAATTCTTTTATTTTATTTTTCCTGAAAAATAAAAGAAAAAATCATGAATAATAATATTATTATTTTTTGTCATTTTTGAATTTTTAATATCAGTTCAAATAAATTATGAGAGCAGATTAATTATTCATGAGAAAATATTAATATATATATATATATATTAATATTAATATTTTGAATATTTTCATCATTATATAATAGAATTTTGGTGTTTTGATTAATTTTTAATAAGACAATAATATTGCAATTAAACAATATATGGCAAATTAATAGCAAAAAATATAGTAATTTTTATAAGTTAAGTTAATAAATGGTGTATATTTCTACAAATAAATGAAGCCTAATTAGAATATTAATTACTCATTAGAATTAATCAAATTTAATGGTAATATATTTATAGGTATGGAGTGATTATAAAAAATGTAAGAAGGGAATTGCTATATTTTGAGGGAAAACTTGAGACAAAAGGCAACCACTTGAGAATTAGAGCACAAGTCATGCTATATATTATTATAGGTGAAAGGTCACAGCAAATAGAATTCCTAAATTAGCATAACATAAACTATTAATCTTGCATTTAATCCCTAATTAATTGTTAATTTCATCATTTTGCTTCATATATTAATTAATGGGATATCTACATTGTGTATCAATCCATCAATAATCCAAATAAATAAATAAATAAATAAATAAATAAATTTATGAATTTTGAGTTTAAAAAATGCATCTTGGTAGTTAGAGAATCAATTGTTAATTTCTTTTTTAAAAAAATTAAGAAAAATTAACTTTAATTTAATTGTTAATTAATATTATTTAAGGTGGAGAATGTGAAGAGTAAAAGCTAACCTAACCAACTTAACCTTGACATATATGTTTTCTCAACAATATAGCAACTTCTCACCATAAATATTTAGTAGAATTTCCTTTTCATTATATAATTTTTTTCCTTTTTTTTTTGGAATTTTATGATAAATAATTTTTCTTAAAAAATATAATGATTTTAGGAAATTATTTCTTCATTTCTATATATATATGCCAATGGGAAATTATTTTTAATTTCAGATAGTTAATAGAATAAGCAAATAATTATTTCTTATTTTACAAATATATATCAATAATACTTTTTAAGCTTAAAAGTACAATTAAGGTATCGGTTAGTCGGAAGTAAATAGACTTTTGGTTAAGGTAAAAAATATTAAATATTAATAATTCTCTTTTCATTTTGTTTGATTAAATATATAAAACTTATATTAGAAATTTAATAATATTATAATTTTTTAAAAATTGACTTTAACAAAGAATAAATAAAACACATTATACACGCATTAAAAAAATAATATATGAATTTTTACAATAATATAAAAAATTATAAATTAATTAAAATAAAATTTTAAATAATAAGCACTAAAAACGAGTATAATCATGCAATAGTATATATATTTCGAAAAATAATTGCTACATCCTACCAAGGAAGTATGGTTTCGGAGAGGCAAATGAAAGAAATTTCTATTTTATATTTTATTTTATTTTAATTCTATAATTTTACATAAAAGCTATGTCATTTTTAAATAATATTTTATTAATCCTAGTAACTCCCTAGTTAGACATGGCAATGGGCCGAGTTAGCCCATTCGACCCGCCTAGCCCGGTCCGCCATTGAATCGAAACCGCCATTGAATCGAAACCGGAATTGGAAGCGATCGGTTGGTGGCCGGTTCAGGTTCAACATATTTTCAAACCGTAACTGTTATGAATTGTAAACCGTTGTCGAACCGTCTAATTGAACCGCCGGTTAATCATTAATTTTTAAAAAATTTGAACAAACCGCCGGTTAACCGGTTCGCCAGGCCACGGTTTGAAGGGTAGATGAACCGGAACCGGCCCACCAAACCGCCGGGCGATGAGCCGTCGGTTAACCGGCGGTTCGGCGGGCCGGTTCCAGTTCTTGTGGGCCGCGGCCCGGAACCGGCCAGTGGCCACCTCTATTCCTAGTAAATAAATTCCCAGTCTACTTTCTGAGGAATAAGCATAATTGAATGAAACAAGACCCAATATAGTACATTGTCACTTTTACCCCTTAAATTATTAGCCACAAAAATGTTATGCATATAATCTGAAGTAGCTACAACAGCTGAGACGTTGTTAATAAACTTTGAGAAATTACATCCTAAACTTAGTTGTAATAGCAATCAAATTAGAACATCTTAGTTGGTTAATGATAGAGATTTTTGTTAATATCACCACCATCTGATCTTGAAATGCAAATAGGTGCTTTGGTTACAATCAACTGTGACAACCATGGCGTGAAGAGTACCACACAAGCAGTAACTGATGAATATGGAGACTTCCTAATAGACCTTCCTTCCCATCTCCATGCAATTCAGAATTTGGAAAATACATGTTCAGTTAAGGTTCTCAGAATACCAAAGAACTCACCTTGCCAGCCTGCATTTGCAAGAAAAGATCAGGCGCTCGAATTATCATCGGAGGGGAGTGGTGTCCGGGTTTACACTGCAGGGAAAATACAGTTTCTGGATTCACAATCAAGACCTTTAAAAGCTTGCACAGACAGAGAAAGCAAATATGAACAGATTGAATATCAGAAATAGAACACTGCAGCTTATTTCCGATGGCGCTTCAGTCACAGATATCAGTTGCTAGGGTTCAATTTCAGTCTGCTCATTTTACGAATCATTAGTTTTGCATGTATATAATGATAAACAAAGTAATATTGATATTTGACATAACAGCTATGTATGAACCACAATTTTCAATCCTGCTGTAACAGAACAAAATATTAATAAGAGAGAAAATTTTGAATTACCGAAGAAACAAATCAACAGCCTACACTACGAACCCTAAAGGCCAAAATTGATATTTCAGGAGTCAGATGTCGTCTTCTGCTCCACCCCAGAAGCTATATATTTCGCAACATCAGCACAGCAAGTAAGCTTATCAGCTTTCTCATCAGGGATTTCAATGGAGAACTCTTGCTCCAAAGCCATAACTAGCTCCACTCTATCTAAGCTATCCAGGGATAAATCTTTTTGGAAATCAGCTGTTTCTGTAACCTGTCTCAAAACCAATATTAATTAATTCTTTCAATTCCATAATCAAGAAAAGAAGACTACCCTAGTTTGGTATAAACGAAACTGAAGTATGTTTTTCTTTACAAACAATAGAAATAAATTCACCTTCGTGGCATCAATTTTATCGAATTTCTTGACCAATCCTATCACCCGATCCATGGTTTGATCAGGACTAGTACCACTTATTGCAGAAACTTGCAGGTACACCTGCTTGAACATGTTTCTTCTCTGAGCAAACAGATGCTGGTCACCGAAACTTCTCAGCCTCACATGGCTCAAGAACGAGTTTCTTATGCTTTGCATATTACCAGTCTGAGAATACCTTAATTCAATCATATGTGCAAATCATGAAACATAGAAATGCTATCAAAATGCTAAATACAAACAGCTACATTAAAATTAAGTTCCAAGAAACTCAAAACCTACGCCACATTTGATGAATCGTAATGTGATGTAATTGGGATTATATTGTTCAATTTCTCTGTAATCTAAAAACTAGAAAACATATAAAGCAAGTACATTTCAAATTGCAGTAACTGATTCCCCATGAATAACATGTTTCAGAAGAACAAATTTTAAATCTTTATAGTACAAATATTAATAATTCACAAATTTTAAACCCTAAACCCTAAAAAATAAAAAAGGACAGACTACTCGTTGTTCCATTGGCTTTTAAAAGAAAGCGAAGTACAAAGCATAACCGAAAACCTAATTTAGTTTTGTGGAATTTCATAAAATTGAATCCATAAATTTTCATTTATACCGAAACCTGAACATATAAAATTGCAAATAAGTTCAACAAAATCTCTTGAACTTCATTTATTACCAGTAAGACATTATACAGAGAACAAAAACGAAAAACAAAAAGGTGTAACTCTGTATTTACTAAACAAAAATGGAGGAAAGCAGCAGAAGATTTGGGGAGAAAGGTATTACTCACGAGATTGAAAAAACAAGTGATTGGTTTTCGATTTCAAGAATTAGTCAGTCACCTGCTTGTATTACCGCAGTGAGGTAATGTAGGAGAAGAATTGAGATTTCGAATGCTTCGTGAACCAAGTTATGCAGCTGTGCGAATAGTGAAGTGAAATAGGTTTTTCTTTAAATATTTTTGGGCCAGATGTCGTAAACAACCCAATGTTTGTGACTTTGTGAGTGTGCTGGTAGGTACGATCAGAGCTATAAACGAATCGGATCAAAATACTCAGCCTTCATCATGTTAAAACGAGCCGAATTCAAACTTGACTGTTGAACTGTTTCACAAATGTTGTTTAACCTATCCAGCAAGCTTGAGTCTGATCCAGTCGAGCTTGTAAAGTGGCTCGTAAAATACTAGCCTTTATTATGTTAAAAGAAGCCGAATTCAAACTTGAGTCTCGAACTGTTTCACAAACAATATCGTTCACGTGGTTGTTGTCTAACCTATCCATCGAGCTCGAGTCTGATCCAGTCGAGCTTGTAAAATTCTGAGCTCTCGAGCAGAGCTTTTGATCCGTGCTGCAGCTTCAAAATATAGTTGAGCTTAAGCTTCAAGTTCGAAGCTCAAGCATAGAAAATGAACCCTTCTAAAGAATTATACACCCAGAATTTCCCTAAATAAATTCTTCCAAACGCACCCAAGAAAAATTTGCAGGAGCACATGCATTTGCACTACGTATATGAACGGTATACAACCAGTATACATAGGCATACAATAATCTAAGTACTGTTTTTTCTAGTTTACTTGTTTTACAAGCTTCCATATAGTTGCTGAGCTGATTCTTGCACTGTTCTAACTTTCATTTTGAGAGTTCACTAATGTCTTCCTGGTATAGAACGAAATCTTCTTCAAATACTTTTAATCATAAGATGCTGGTTTGCTTCAAATTGCAATACCAGTTTCATTGTAGCTCTTTTGATGCTTCTAATTCATGGTTGAGTTGCAAAATTTACACCAATTCATGGTTTTATAATATACATAAAAGAATACAATTTTGGTATTCATCATAATGAATTTAACAAGAGAAGGAATCATCCTGTTTTTCAATAGCCATTAAATGTTTCATGTACGACGCTGCAGCTTCTTCTCTTTCCTCCAGTTTAGCAAGTTTAGAAAATACCATGGCCATCAAATAGAAAGCTTCAGCTGCCAATTCATGATACTGTCCAACAAAAAGCAACCTTACCATTTCAAAAGAACTGAGAACAATACTTCAATGAAAAATAAAACATTCAAAAAACTGTTAAGGAACCCCAAGAACTCGCCAGATGAGGTTTGTCTCCTAATTCATTACCATCAGCGAAACCTACTCCTACCCAACCCAACTGGTCCAAGACTATCTTAAAGAATGGCAATGTCAATAAATTCAAATTGGAAATACTTTACTCCCCTTTATTTTCCACTCTCATCCTATTGCAACTCAACTACGCTAGTATAAAACATTTTTTAATGATACTTTTTTTTTCAGTAAACATTTTTTGTTGATTCACCGTGCAACTTTTCATGACCCATGTTATTTGCCCAAAACTATTAATTCTCAGTGTCAGCTTACCTCCAATAACTGAAGCTCATCAGAAGCTTGCTTCAGAGATTCTAGCACCACCTCAGAATCTTCAAAAACTAAATGGAAAAACAAACAAGAGAGATGTCAATGTCATAAGAAATTCCCCAGTGAAGTTTGCTCAACACTAAATCAAGGAAAATCAATCATACAAAATAATCCCTAAAGTAAAGCTGTTGAAAATATAAAACAGAAACCAAAACCTAAAAAGCCGCAAGCACCTGTGAATTAAGCTTAATAAATTGTAATGCCAAAGATATCATATCAGATGTGATAATGAGGTCAAGGAAATACAATGATTAGAAAATCTGGATTGTAATTACAGTTACCAAGAACACATTTAGCTTTTTACTCAGCAATCTCACCTTTGGATCTCAACATGTATAACATTCAGAAGGTCCAACTAGAATCATTGGCAGTGCCACCGAAGAATGCATCATACTATAACAAAAGATGAATTAAAGAATAATAGGGAAAACCTGAATAGCTTGGATCAGACAGATAGCATTTTGCTTCAGCAATCCGAGCCCTGGCCCGAAGCTCAAGACCACCATGTCCAAGAATCATTGGCAGTGCCCCATGGATAAGTGATAAAGCCCTTTTTGCATGTTGTGATCCCAATAAAAGCCATAACTCAGCAAGGGTCAGACTTGCTGATGCCTTGAGAAGATCCAAGTTAAACGACTGGCAAAACGTTAGGCTTGCCAACGCATATGGAAGACCTAAAACAGCATTTCCAGATTTCTGATCAACACAAAAAGAAGGAAGTTTACAACCCCGTCTGATTACCTCAATGTAATGAACCTATCAACATATACTGCACTACAAAATGACAGAATAAGGTATTAATTCATTTGACATTTAACAGATGTAAGAAAAGCTAACCTGCAAACCAGAATGAAACTATGGATCTGACATTCTTAATGTTTGTTTTTAGGATGGATTTCAAATGCTCCATTAATAAAAAGAAGCTTTAAAAGCACAAAAGCAAATCCTATGGTTCTCAAGAGCACCTAGAAATGATATTTTTGAAAAATGTATTTTCAGCTTTAGTGTTCAAAAATTTGTAAATAGTATTGATTTTAGTGTTGAGGCTAGGGTTTATTAAGGATTAAATAAATATATGTTAAGCACACAAGGCATAAAAATTAGCATATTTGTGGGTTCTCTGACGGATGACAACTCCAATAACACTACACTGGCAAAAATAGCAAACCGGTTTTTCTGACGTCATATCCTAATATTAGAAGAAAAATATTTGATATCAATACTCGTCGGTTTTTGTTTTCTTTTGCAGCATACTAAAAATTTGCACCAAAAAAAATGCGTTGATAAAATAAAGAAAAGCCACTTTTTGTGTTAAGCTTCTTGTGGCAACTTCTCTTTTGTAACACCAAATAGTAAAAGTTTTTTAACTAATAAAAATTCTTTAGTATTTGAGAAAAAATAAAGAAAGAACCAAACCAAACAGTTCCTAGAAAATTAGTCTTCTAGGTTCCTTCAGAAACTCCAGTTCATGGAGGAAATTTGTCCAAAAAATGCCTGTTTATGCAAGTGTCAGACGCTAACGGACCACCTCATTGAAAAAGTTCTCTTTAATTTTTTTCACACATCATGATTAAGTACAATTGTGGTTTGGCAACACCTTTTTCTCCCTCTTATTGAGGAAGAAGCAAAAGAACTTAGAGCTAATGCCTAGGGACAGCCAACATAACCACAATCTAAATGAATCTCCCAATAGATATATCATGTCAAATGTTCCATTATACCTTGTGAATTTCAGCTAGCAGAAGAAGAACAGTGGCATTCTCAACCTGCAGGTTGAACTTGTAACACGTGCAAAAGAGGGAATGTGCAACTCCTGCCGCCTGATGATAGGAAATGTCAGACCAAGCACAAGATTTTGGCAAAAAAGAATTATGAACTAATACCATGATGGACAAACTAGGTTAGCGAAGAAAAATGCAAGAACATATTGAATACAGTTCCTTTGCAAATTTAACTAGATTAAATTCGCAGGTAATAATATTTAAATTGATGCAGCATCAAGTTCAAAAAATCATAATTTACAAAGAAGCATTCAAGGCCAGAGGAAATTAATTTTTTTTTTTTTAGATTTTAAGCTCTCTCAAATCCCTCAAAATTAATAAAAACAATCATCAATTTTGAATTTTAGTTTTCAGCATAGAATATTAATGCACAGTGATCATACATGCATTTTTTTACCAAGAGATTACTAATTGGATTGTACCATCTTTTGTGAATATCATAAAACAAGCATGAAGACAAAATTCATATAGCAAATCCTTCCCTGCTAGATGTCTGCTCCAATAACTTCAGCACAGCCACAGAACCAATATAGGCCAAAAAATTAGATACTGATTCATAACAATATGAATTCTAGCATTCATCTATAGCGTAACACAAATTCACAACTTCTTTGCTGGTCTTACTACCAAAAATTACAAAATTCCATTTCAGAAAACTTCAATTCTTCTGACAGAATTGAATGCCCCTACAAATTTAAAATTTCTATGTAGAGATATATGCAATGTCAACAGATATATGATGACATATCATTAACAAGGGCCAATTGATAGCTAGTCATAGGGTCAACTTGTTAATTTGACGCCTATTAAACGCTTGGCGTTGTGGACTCAGGACAGTCCCTTAAGCAGGAGAGATATTCAAACTCTTAGCGTTGGTTGACAAACCACACAGCAGTTGTTAAGAAAATAAATTGAGCCACCATAAGGAACCAGGTAGCAAATTAGCAGTCCACAACTTGAAGCTAGACAATGAACAACGCATGTATATTTTTATATGCACATGGGACTAAAGTGTTTAACAGAACCAAAAGTTAGGAACCTGAAAGTAATTAGTATAGAACATAGGGATCTACGTGCTAATTAAGTAAAAAAATAGGGACTCGAGTAAATTTTTTCCTTTTGATCTTTACTATATCTATCATTATTTTCCTTTCCCTTTGCTTGCCAGCAACTGAAATCATCTATCTGCATCTCTCACACAATCTCATTTCCACAAATCATTATCAACTACATGCATACACAGCACTTGTTTATTCCTTTTGTTTTAGACTTTTGTATGGATAGGAACAAACTACATGTGTTTTGCTTCTACATCTAATTTTCTCCATGGATCCTCATTAGCTTTCTTGGATTTCTCACCAATATGAATTTAGGTACTATTCACTTGTTTATTCCTTTTGTTTTAGACTTTAGTATGGATAGGAACAAACTACATGTGTTTTGCTTCTAAATCTAATTTTCTCCAAGGATCCTCATTAGCTTTCTTGGATTTCTCAACCAATATGAATTTAGGTACTATTACAATTTTAATAATATTCAAAGAACATATATATTTTAAGTTAATTCTCTTATTGTTCCTTTCTTTTTTTTTTCAATCATGGATGGATAAACATCTAATTATCTTCCTCTCCACATGAAAAAGCAAGTAAATAAAAATAATAACCTCGCTGAATTGCTTTGCTGCAAGCAATGTACGGACATGGCGAAGGCTTGCTTCTCTCTTCAGCCCCATGTCCACACCAGCAGTGGAGGATGCCAAAACGCCAAGTTCACCACATACTTGCTGTGCGAGTTTTAAATGTCCCCTAAACAATAGTAAAGTGAGCTTAATTTCAAATAAAAAATTGACATGGAATATCCTGAATGAGATGTATAATATTAAGTGGTAGCTTCACCTATGCAAAGCACGTTCATGAAGCAACTGCAGCTTCAGAACCAAAATTGCTGATCTTGAGACAGATAAAAACTTTGCTTCAGCTAATTTAAGAGCAGAGAAGGCTTCTGCAGTAAAAAGAAAATAGTTGACTAGAAAATGGGAAGAATAAATTGTCCAACTAAATAATTTTAAGCTCAGTTATGAGTTTAGTCTGCCTGATATATAAATTTATAATTTTTTTCCAAAGAGAAGGGTAAGAGAGAGGAGAGAACAGAGATCCATATTTGCTTTGTCAAGCAGTGTTCAAACTAGATGAGCCCACAAATGTTTCAGCAGCAAATATGCTGGGGAATAAAGCAGAACAGTTACTTCAAAATATGCTAGAGAATAAAGAAGAAATGAAATCTGAAAGCCCATTTCTTTTATGCATGCAGGAACTTATTTGAAGAATTACAAATGGGGCACTATGATTTCAACCACGGCCAAAATGCAGTAACCCAATCATTTTGCATAACGCTTAAAAGCATGCCACCTAAAGATAATCCTCCAATTACACAATTCAAAGTTACAAACGCGCCCACTTCAAATATCTATCGAACAATATTTGCAATACATTCTAGCAGGAATGCATAAAGAAAAGGCAAGCATCAACATAACAACCATAAACTCATACACATATATCGAACAATATTTACAATAAATTCTAGCAGTAAATGCATAAAGAAAAGGCAAGCATCAACATAACAAACATAAACTAATACACCTGAGCAAACATGGAGAGAAGGAGACTTGGAGATTTAATATAATTCATTCTAGCATACTGCAACATGCTGACATCATCATGGTGAAAACTAACATAAAGCAAATTGTGAAGTCCATGCATTTGCAAAGGTATCATCACAGTAGGAGGGAAAGAGTTCCCAAACTAACCACTGAGACATAATGCTTTGATCGACTCTATCGGGAGCAATATAGTAAAATAAATCTGAAACAGATAAACACCCCCCACCACCCCAAAACCACACCACCACCCAAAAAAAAAAAAAAAGAATACCAATCAATCATAGCATCTCAACTAAGTTTTGTTATATGCATCTAGTTTGTCACATCACACAGTAAAACTCACTATCCAACAATAGATTTTGCAATCAGTTCTGCATAGGAATTCCAAATATCAAAATCTCTAACAATGTAACTGTAAGGATTTTAAGGAAATAAACACGGACTCAATCTACAACTTAAAATTATATAAAATATCAGACTCCATATTTTTTCCAAAATTCCAGGTTTAACACCAAATTACTCACATCATCCAAGATAAAATTGTATAAAGTAAATAGCAGCCATTCCTTTACATTTTCAGGTTAGCCCTAACATGCTGGAAAACTAAGAATCCAAATTGAATAATGGCAATGCATTTCAGAGTTTCTTTATTTCACCCTTGTTTTTATTCCCAAAATATTGTGCTTTTGACTACATATGATATATAAATTTAAGGACTCAATTAAATATCTGTAAATAACATTGAACCCTTACGAGTAATAATCTTAAAAATTCATGACAATGACATCTTCAACTAATTAAAAAATATTAATCAAATAAAGTATTCTGCATGTGTTTCTCAAATGCAAAATTCTGAAGCTGAATCTGCTTCGAATTTAGTTCAGGAATCAATCTTACCTTTGTACCCCTGAAATGCCGCTAAATGTTGAATGAGCTTTGCATGAACTAGAGCTGCATCTGATGAACTTGAGAAGACAAGAACAGCCTCATATTATCAAGTTTTGGAGGAAAAAGAACAGAAAAGTAGTGAAAAACAAAACAAGAATAAGTACATTTTAAAACTCCAGTTGAAAATTACCTCGAGGAATCAGCAAAGCAAGTTGCAAAAATCAGGGCATTTATTCGAGCAAGAGGAACACTGTTGAAATGGATAGAAGGACAAGAGAAGCATTAAGTATGACATCTTCAACCATCAGACACAGAATTTAGTATTTACATGTGAAATTCTCAGACCCAAAATTATCAAATAAAACAATCATACATTTATTAAAGATAGCAGAAAACATCAATCTGCTGAGGGACGTGGAGCCAGACAGTTAAGAATTGCAGAAAGGAGGAGGAAGTTGCAGCGAAACAGAACAATGAATAGAGAGGAAAAGAAAAATCTATAGAGGACAATCTTAATTATATTCTATCTCATTTTATGTCAAACAGATCTAGGATTTATTCACAGACTATATTTACTAGTACAAAATAGCCTGCCAATAAATACAAACTCCAAAGCCCAGCTACTCAATCTAATTACTGTATGTATGGCTGGAGAGTTGGCCCATGCAAACCTTTGGGAAAAAAAAAAAGCTCAAACACAAAGCATGCTGATCTCATCAGAATTAACCAAGTTTTGCATATCCATATTAAATCCAATGAACTATCTGACCCAGGTTGAGAAAGTAGATGAGAATAACCATTTCCATTCAGGGTGCTCAACTGGAAATGAAAATGAGGCTATAATGTCATTGTATTCCTGATTTCTTAGAAATGGTTAGCAAAAAACTCAAAAAGATAAACATGAACCTGAATGCCTATCATTCTTATCCAGGGACCATACATTGCATACATTACAGATTTTTTTTTTTTTGTTATTCATGGCATTCAAATAATTGTTTGAAGTCTATAAAACATCAAATCTACAAGGAAAAAATAAAAATTAAATATTGGCCTATCCTTATTGAAGATCACCTGCCATATGTCTCCCAAGCAGTTGCACGAAGCAAGTATGAACTGCCTAATAATTGCAGAACAGATCTGGGAATCGAACTTGGCTGTGCACAGAATTGAGAAGCGTGGAAATTCTCCCCAGATGTATTCTCCTCAGTCAACGCTAGTGAAACTATTGGCTTTGTCAAATTTTTAAGCCAGGCAGTACAAAAAGCACCATCAGTAATGACTGTGGAGGTTTCAGAAGCAAATTCACTGATCAGATGAGAACATAACCTCAGTTCCTGCAATAATGCAACACGAAGAGAAAGGATTATAAGAATAATTGACTGACATACAACATTATGTTTCTTACGTTAGTAAAATATTAAGTATAATAACTGAAACTATATTTACCTTGCAAACATTGATTGGACAAGTTTTTAGCTTCATGGAACCTTTGGGGCCAAAGGATAGCAGTGGTCTTTGCACATGCTGCACACAAAATTATTGCAAAAACAAGCTCAAGTAACTTGTAATATGTTATACATTGAAATCCTCTGCCTACTGACTCTTTATCATAAAGCAATTCATTATACTCATATCGTAAAAAAACAAAAAGCTCGTCCACTAATTACTTGTGGTTCAACATCAACATCACACCAAAATGGTTATCCTTCATGGCCTTCCCCATTATAAGTCACAAAAGGAACACGATATTGAAATCATCAAACATCCTTGTGCATTTTTTAGCACATGATGCATGCCTTCATGGGCTGATCCTATGTTAAGAAAGGCCATTCTTTTCGGCTGATATTTAGAAATTGGCCAGTCCCAGTTTATCATTTATGATTATTATTTCAATTCAAGTTATTTACTTTCCTTTAGTATAGGAGTTACATCATTTCTATTTTTAGGATGTCTAATTTATAGACTATTCATGTATGAGTCTAATCTGTTTAAAGGACAATGAGAATAATAAATGCCCAAGTTGAATTCCACTCAAACACAGAGATCAGGAGAGTGGAACCTCTCTGATGAGTTCTAAGATTGGAGCTCTCCTACACAAGGTCAAAGGTCTTCAAGTTCCATTTGAAGAGCTTAAGTTAATTACTAAAAATCGGTAATAGTCACGCATTACCCTACTCTAGGGTTCAAAACAATTTGCCCCATCATACGCTCAAAGTGGTGACTCACACAGTGGCAAATTAAGCCCATTGAGGACAGGTGATCCAACATGTAGGGTGTTAGCTGGGTCCAATGTGACCGTAAGTCGTAACCAAAGAGGCCATAGGTCTTCAAGCATGGGGTATTGTTGCGATCCCACATTACTCAGGAACAACCTTTGGGAGAGGTAAATAAGTCAAGGCAAGCCGGTTTTAAACAGTGAGCTCTACCTCAGTGGCCTATTCTAAGAGGGTTTATATTAGAGTAAAACACTAACCAGTATGGTGCAAAGGCACAGCATAAATTTCATGATAGGACCACACAAATGATATATATACAAATAATTTTTGGCATTGTAGCTCCTAAACAAGTATGATGCTTTCAACTACATTACAAGGGGCTCTGCATGTGCTCTTTAATGCAATTTGCAATCATGCAACTCATATATGCCTAGGAATCGCACACACAAAATAATTGTTCTCATAGATTATATGTTATAAAACTGATTACCAAAAATGACATTAATTTTTAACAAAGTTAACTAATCTATATGACTAATCCATAGGTGTAATTAGAAGCACACCTACGTTATCTTTGATAAAATGAAAAAAAAAAAAAAGATAACATAACAAAGTCCTTTAGGTGTTTGACGAGAGGTAATCTCAGATCCATTATCAATGCATGGGTCATTTACACTATATTTGGTTCAGGGCAAAGAAGTAATTAAAGAGAAGCAAGTATACTGTATTATGTACCCTCTATTTGGGAAGAGGTGAGAGCAAAACTCAATTTTACTTGCATCAAAATTAGGGGCGTATGTGAGGTCAACATATTGCATATGTTCATTTAAAAAAAAAAAAAAAGAGGAAAAAGTTAAGGAAGAGAGTCAATTGGCCTCTCATATTAAAGTTACATGATCCACCATTGAGTTATAACTGAAAGTCTGTAACATACATTACCATAGAATAAGAAATGATAAGATAAACAAGTATTAGTTATCACTCAATAAATTAGAAGTAATTTCAATCTGTTAACAAGGTTAACTCTTCAGAGATTTGACAGAGTACCGTTATCAAATCTAAGCTATGTAATGCAAAGAAAAACTGTTGCCTCCAAGAAAAGAAATTGTTGTCA
This sequence comes from Croton setiger, assembly GCA_948099555.1. Lineage (NCBI taxonomy): Eukaryota > Viridiplantae > Streptophyta > Magnoliopsida > Malpighiales > Euphorbiaceae > Croton > Croton setiger. The sequence continues at coordinate 18,419 of CANUEY010441986.1, forward strand.
AGTAAGAAATCATGAACAAGTGATTTAATTGTGCTTTAGCACAAAAATGCTAGCATGATCATGCTCATAGCACATTCACGCTGCTCTTAAAGAAAAAAAAAATTAGTGGTAGCAACTTTGCAGAAAACAAGAATCTTGATTCACTTTCTTACCATCAAATCAAATTTAGCCATTGCTAGATGATTGGAAGCAACCAAACGTTTCAACTTTAAATTTTCTGCTCTCTTTAAAGATTCTTTCAGGAGAACATACAACTGTTGTGCAACAGACACCGAAGTGCCCATGCTGGTCATATGTGAGTATGATGTTCCAAGTATTCCAGTCATAACTGAGCTACCACTTTCAGATAACAAGTTGCAGATAGCCGCTAAAGTGTAAGCAAGACAACTGTCATTACTTTGCTGCAAAAATTCAACATTATCAGGGACCCATGCAAGAACATAACTCAAATAAACAACATATTAAAAAAAAATCCTGTAAGATCATCAACCCAATCATCTACAAGTTAAGTTCAAATGATTATATGGTATTCTATTTTTAATTTCTGGAATAAATTGAATGGCAAAAAACAATAAGGATTGAGGAAAATACAATTTCCCTTGCATATTGGTTATTCTCTTTGATTAGGGGGAAAAAACTGCATGGTAAGGAAAATAATTAAATTTTCATAATTCTCCCTCTTATACAAACAAAAGGAAGGAAAAAGTTCGTATGCTAAAATTTTTTTTCATAATTTAATTTCATAATTCTCCCTCTTATCCAAACAAAAGGAAGGAAACAGTTCGTATGCTAAAGATTTTTTTCATGGTAAGGAAAATAATTTAATTTTCATAATTCTCCCTTTTATCACGGTTGTTGTTCCCTGGTGTTTTATGTTTCTTTCAATTATGACCATGAAACCAAATATTTTGCACCACTTCGGTATAATTTTTACAAAATTCCATTCCATTTAATTTTTCTTTCTAAGAATATTTTCTATTTTTACACTTTCCTGAGAATTCAAACCAAACTGAGCAAATAATACTCTCTCTTAATTCTTACTAACATAAAATCCTCTATATCTCAGAAAAATTGTCCAAATACCACAAGTACCGCTTCAATCCTCCTGAGTGAATTTGGTAGTGGTGAACTGATGATTTCTTTAACTACAGGAACTAGTCAGCTAGGTCGTATGTCCACTCCCCCTTCACCCAAATCAAAATTTCATAAAACATGTTTAGGAATTATTATTCTATATGCAAATGCATGATACAACTTGCCAGGTTTGAAAAGCATTACTGAGATTTACCTCTTGAGAAGCACGAACAGCTTCAGTCAACACCTGAATATTGACAAGCAGAAAAATTACAAAAGCGACACCAATCACAAAAAAACAAAGTTAACCATAAGCCCTTAGAATAGCCTAGAATATGGTGAAAAGAAAAGAGAAAATCTAAGTTCAACTGATCCAACTAGCACAACCAAACTCAGATACCTCTTTTTCTCTTTGTTTTTCTTCCTCATTGTCTTGGGAGAATGCAAGCATCAATATCCTATATAACTTGCATTAAGGACAAGAACTAAGCCTAATGGGAAATGCAAGCCTGAGATTGATGAACAGTAAGGGGCTTGTAAATAGTATCAAATTCCGAGTCACTATTGACCATATTAATTAGAGATAGAGCTCCCTGTTCAAGTCTCAAGTTGCCCAGATACATGGCTTCTATCATCGATCCAAAATAAATTACTAGTATATATGAAGTTAAATACATTTATTGCATCACTATATACCAAACACTGTGACCCATGACTAAATAGGATTACTCTTTCTCAGTCTGCATCAAGTTGTGACAAAATCTTTGAGTGAGCTCAGCAAAAACAAATATGCAGGTCTCAGCCAAGAAAGAATAAGACTAGACTAGCAGCCACGGCGAATTTGGCACATTCAATGTCCAAAACTTAGTAACTCTAGATTTAGAATTACAGGTTAAATAGGGGAAACTCAAATGTTATCGATGAACATAACCTTTCCCGTGCTTACCAACAAAGCTTCCTTTGGATGCCCAAAGTAGAAATGCATCATCCCCAAAAATAATAAACCGGTCGCATATCTTTCTGAGTTATTGGATCCAGAAGAAGGTGGAACAAAATCAAGTCCCTCAGTCCCTGCACTTTTGTGATAACATTTATCAAATTAGATAATCTAAAACATGAAAATTAATGAAATTGATTTGAGATGAAGATAGGAGCTTTGAACAGCATCACTGCCATATGGATGGTTCATATGATAGATTAGATTATGAAAAGGAAAATATTGTTGCACTAATTGAAGATATACAATCTTTAGTGAAATCTAGAATTTACAAGTAGGCATACAAAACCAACTTGAAATGATGACCACCAAGATTTAATGAAATTGAAGATACATGCTGCCATGCTAGCACTAAATAACATCATTTATTTCAAAATAAAATTGGTATCATTCTATAATAACTCATTCTAGAAAAAGAAATTTCTAAAATGAAAGGAAGGAGGAAGAAAAAATTTCAACTAGTAAACTGTGACTATATTCCAATGATAGCATATGCTCTATCAAGAATTGGGCCTATATCATCAAACACTATTTTCTAATATGCCTACCTTTATTCATTGTTCAATCAATGTTGTGGTCTCTGTTACAGAAAAGGAATGACCAACAAAATATAACAGTGGCATTAATATATTAAATTATAGTTATGGAATCATCAATTTCGTCCATTGATCATTGGAGGAATCAAACTGTTGAATTCTGAACTTACCTTTAAGGTAAATATTATAGGTTTTCAAATTCGTTTATCTCATTATTTGCAAATTTCAACAGATAAGGTATATACAAAACATCAGCAGAACATAGACTATTTTTCTTCATCACAATTCCCAATCAGAATTTCAAATTTAAGCCACCACCAGTCCTAACTCAAATATCTCCTCTGTACCTCAAATACACCTCCTTAGACATACCTATTTTGCCATTCCCAATCTTCAACTACTAAACACATCCGAATTGAAAGAATGCAATTATGAATAATCTTAGCAAGGTTATAAGAATCAAATCAAGAGACAATTCTAAGCAGAGGAGCTTCATTTTTCTCAGATATTTTAAAAAGAGAAGAAAGAGAATAGGGTTATATCAAGCCTTATATGTCCCGCAAATCTCAGCACTAAAATTTGAGCTTCACATGGTAAAAGAACCATAGAATAGATGGAAGGTGGAACATGAAATTTTCCGCTCTGTTTGGACCAGAATCCACCAAATTTACATCATTTCCAATGTAACGCTTGAAATATGTGTGAGTGTAGTGCCTTGCTACCAAATTCCTCAGTCTTCCTCTCAAAAATTCGAAACTATACCCTATGAGATTTGTTTCATCATTACAATATCTGAAATTCAAGCGTTAAAGTAAAACAGTGTGGTCTGGTCTCATATATCCCATGCTTCAGTTATATATCAGAGAAAAAGATCATTGAATAGATGGAAGGTAGAACATGAAATTTTCTGCTCTGTTCGGACGAGAATCCACCAAATTTACATCATTTCCTAATTTCCAATGTAACGCTTGAAATATGTGTGTGAGTGTAATGCCTTGCTACCAAATTCCTCAGTTTTCGTCTCAAAAATTTGAACATATACCCTACGAGATTTGTTTCATCATTACAATATCTAAAATTCAAGCATTAAAGTAAAACAGTGTGGTGCAGTCTCATATATCCCATGCTTCAGTTATATATCAGAGAAAAATATCATAATATTTGTTCACAAAATATCTTTTTTCTCCTTTGATAACTCGAGATTTCTTCAACGTGATCAGAAATGTGGAACCACGATCAACATTTGATATTGTTTCAAGGAAATTGAAGGCTTCATTCAAAAGCATGAATGGAACAACCATGACGATCAAGTCAACTGGTCTCAAAAGAACACATGAATCACTTGATTAAGAAAATGATGTTTATGTCACTAGGATGAACAAGAAACATGTTCTCATTCTTGTAATTGGTGATAAAATCAACATTCTTCTTAAAAGAATTATATGTAATACACAAATAAATAAACATATGAAATTAGATGTTTGCCAAAGGTAATTAGAAAAGTGATAAAAGGCTCTTAGCGAGAAAAAATCCATTGCACTGCTAGAAGTTGCAAATAGAGAGGTTCAGTCAAGCTCTAATTAAGACAAAATATAAGATAATATAACAATTGTAAAAGCAAAAACCAACAGTAAAATTAAGCTTTCACTTAGCAGAATTAGGAATGGCATAACAGATCAGATTTGTTTGTTACCTATAGTCAAAGTAGCTGTGAAGATTCTCCATAGCGGCAAAATAATCATCATGATAAAGGCTATTCAAGTAGCGTAAATGATGAACCTGGATCGAAACTCAGCAGAGAATGAAAATGCAGGAGTTGATAATAGCAAGGTCCATTATTATTAGCTTGCAAATTGACTTACACGATGTAGCTCAGGAGCCAATTTTTTTATCTGCCTTAGAATAAGTTCAAAAGCATTAGAACAGAAAGAGCTGCCATGCCTGCCATCAGGAAATAAAACGATATTCATTTCAACATCCAGGTCCAGCCACTTAATTAACCAAAGGAATTTATAAAAAAAAAAAAAAAAAAAAAAAAAAAAATTATCAAAAATTATCAATATGAAACTTACTTCTCAATAGCATCCGCTTGCTCCATTAAATACCCTTGCACCTGCCAGTTTGTTCGTAGAAATACCTCACCAGAGGAATCAACACTGCCTAATGCATTTCCTGGAGGATGTACATGTGAGCAACCTTCAGCACTTACAACACCATGTTTGGATCTTGGGTCAGCAACAACCTCAACATCTGCAAATTTGATTTCCAGCTAACTAATCTGAGGGTTCACAAAATGAAGTAATATATCCAAACAAAGTATGTATAGCGAAACCATAAATCATGAATTCTTAAACTTGGCTTAAATTGCACAGTAAGAAAACTTCACAAACACCATCTCTAAGGATCTTATTCCAAACCAAAAGAAGAAGCATTAATATCTTTATCTCCTTAACTTAGAGGCTCTCTTGTAGATGAAAATAAATTAGAGTGCACACCTAAGTAGTAAAAGAAAAGGTTTTGTTACCGGCCTGCTGTATTGTTGCAGCAATATGTGAGGTAGTTTTATTTACGGAATTAGTTAGTTTAATAGCGGGAAGTTATATTATCTCTTTATTGTAATGGGTGGTTATTAGTGTGTAGTGGGTAGTTTTTATATTTACTTTTAGTCCTTTAAAAGGCTATGAGTTTAGGAAAGATGCAAGCAGAAATTTAATCAAGAAAACGTTACCTAAAAATCAGAGATTGTAGAGTTCTCTCTAACGAGCTCTAAGAGATTGCAGATTCTTTTTTAAGTCTGAAAAAATAGGTAGAAAGAAGGTTAACCCCTTTTCCTTCTCCCTTTCTAAATCTAATCCTCTATTTCAAAGACCCGTAACTAGATCCCAAACCAGGGATCATAACGGGTTTTTTCGGAGGAAAAAATGTTTGTCATTTTTTTTCTCAATCAGTAAACTCAGCATGGCGGCATTTATTTGCAAAGAAGGAAGAGACTTGAAAGCACCGAAGCATGGAAGTACTTCGATAAGAATGAAGCAAAGGAACTAATATAGAAAGCTAGACAAACAGACTATACAAAGTCCTCTTAAAAGAGTTTATAGTCAACCATTCGGGTATACATTTATAAACCAAATAATCCAATTCATGTAATATGGATAACCGATCTGCACTTTCCAGGTCATAAACATAGAGTCAGTTAACTGACTAACCAGATTAACGAAACAATTAAAAGCCAATTATACGAGGAACACTTACAAATAACTAAAAGGCATATCCTAGACATGAATACACACACACACATCATTCGAGAATCTAAGAAGTGCAAGTGAACCCTAATTCATAAAAGCTCCTTATAGCTGGAAACTAGGATTGGTTACTGACTAACTGAAATTTTAAAATTAAAACATAACAGAACTTTTGCATTTCAATATCCAACATCACTACCCAAAGTTACAATCCCAGCAACCAAACTAAACAACTTTTTGTTGTTCAACCCAAGTCAACCTTAGATGCATAAACATTCAATAGCATCAAATCTTGCACAGCTGCGACAAAGAAATTATACCTTCAACTGATGCACAAAGCGCACTGGGTGCATGAAGGTGGAAAGGAACTTTTTTATTAGCTTGCTTTCTTTCTTCAATTTCCTCAGTAAATTTCCCCAAGACGAAATTCTCCAGGTCCATATTTTCATATTCTGATAATGACTCTAAATCATTACTAGAACCATCTAAACGATGAAAATCATCTGGGAGAGAGCTTGAAAGTGCATCTTTACAGTAGATCCCTATATTTGTCAAAAGATGGCACACACCCTGCATTAAATTCAAACATTGAAGATCTTTGAATCCAACTAAAACAGAAACCGAAAAAAGCAATCAAGCATATATGGACATACATATATATTTGAACTGTAGATCAGACAAGAAAGCAAGATGCAAAATAAAATCGTTTTAGGAAGTAAACTACAACAAAATATTAATTTACGGATTTAACCATTTACAAAATCAACCGCATGTCTAAGTTAACTGTAGTCAATGGCAGATTTTCATGCGGCATACATACGCCATGGCCGTCACAAAAAAAAAAATAAAAATAAATAAAAATTATTTGAATAGGTTATCACAGAAATATCAAGATTGAAATGCTTCTTAAGCAAAGTCTGCCACATTGTATTCATTAGGTTTTTACCTCTCTTCAAAGCTCTAATGTTTCTAAAAAGAAATTAATTTTGAGTAATAACACATACATATATTTTTGGCAGGATGATGATTTTTCTTCTTACTTTTACAGATATCCAAATAAATTGAAAATCTTATATTATTGTTTTTCTACTTCCCATAATTTTTTTCCCTTTTCATTAGGAGGTCCTTTTTTGTTTTTCTCCCACCACCCTATCTATAGAAGGCAAAAAGACAGTTTTGGTGGGAAAGCCAAAGTGATGACTAGAAAGGAGTACATGTTTGCATTCGACATCAAACGATTGGAGAAGATTTATGTCACAAAAAAACAACCGATTGGAGAAGATACCTTTCATTGAGACAGGAATTTGGATCTCAAACAGAAATTGCATTTTACAAAAGTATCTAATGATTTGCCCAGCCATTGTGGAAACAAAACAAATAAAACTTGAATTTAAATACAGCAATCAGCAGGATGACATGCATGTAGAAGTACCTCAAAAGACAAGAGGTTAAAAGCCAGCAGACAACGACGGAGAAATATTCCAAGGATACTGTGTGGGTCAAGAATAACTTGGTTATCTTCCATCACAACTGAATCAGTTCCTCCAAGGAATCCTAAACAAACAAATTTACAAGCTTCAACTAATATAACATATAAATATAAAAGAAAACTAAAACCCAAAATTAAAAATAAATAAACTGACCTCTCATTTCACTAAAAAAGTTGAACAAGTCATCTGGTGACGAAAGAGACGAAACCCTACTTGTCAAATTATCAATTAGACAGTGACCTAATGAGCCTCCAATTTCCCTTAACTGATCAACGAGTTCCTCCAATTTCGGCTCCAAAATATCATCAAAAGACTGTAAATATCAAACACTCCCTTTTGATACTTCGACAAGGATTTAACTACAGAATATTATAGTCTGATTTTATTTTTTTTAATATTTCGTTCTTGAACTGAGATGTTGGCAAATAAGTGTCCATATTTGGCCAAATTATTTCATCAAAAAAATAATTAAAATTAACATTTTCTTTCAAAATAACTAAATTAAAACTAGTGAAATTCAGAGAAATTACCTTGATGAGAGATAAGATGTACAAACCGAAGCGGTTATGCTGCGCCACCGAAGAGAAGGAGAATGGCGGCGATGTTTGGGTGGGGATGGCATACATTTGAAGCATGATACAGACGGAAACTTTATGTGGAGTTACAGCAAAAGAGCTCGCCGCTGCTGCCATTTCTGATCAAGTTTAGTTTAGGTTTTGGTGAGATTTTACTGAACGAGTTAGAGGGAAGCACTGTAAGACTGAGTAAGAGACTGCAGCAAGAAGAAGAAGAGAGGAAATTGGGAAAAATGCACAAAACTAAAATAAAATAAGCGGCAAAACAATTTCTTATTAAAAACCCTTTTCAAATAGAAAAATAAAAATGATAAGCATTTAGACCCTCAAACTTGTACTTCTTTCCAATTAAGACAGTAAATGTCGAATTTTTTGCAGAAAAATTCCCAAAATCAGTCTTTCATTTCTCAACAACTGAAGTCGAATAAAAAATCTATCCTTTCTTCTTTCAAACTGCCAACAATTGTTCAAATCAAAACCCAAAAACAATTTCTTTTATCTCCATTTTTCCTCTAGTACCTGATCTGATTTTCAATTTTCGCGAATATTGAGTAAAATGGCATCCATTTGATGGGCTTTAAATGCTTTTTTGTATAAAGAAGGATAAATTCAATCCGCAACGGTGCAAGTTTTTGAGTCCAATGGAAACTGCAAGTTATTTTCATTGGCAGGATTGTTACAAGAAGGGCATTCTTCTGGTAGTATTTGTTGGGTTTGCTATTTGCACGATTGGTTCTTCATCTTCAAGTGAGGTTGGTTTATATGGTACTCATGCCCTAATGTTCCTTAATCTGAAATTATTCTTTTCTTTCTGCATTTTTTGTGAGATTGATCTTCTGCAAGTTTGGTAGTGGACGATTCACAGAAAATCACTTGCATTGAGTTTTACTGAAATTATGTATAACATGCTTGAAACTCCTTTTATGATTGCTATTTTGATGATGTTTACCATTGAGATTAAAACATAGTTCATGTTAAATTATATTGTTGCATTTTGTACAAAAAATTTCTGACATTTGAGTCTCTTTAATCTTTCATTTTCAGGTGGCTAGTTGTGATCTGAATTCAGAGTCCAACAACTTAAATAGTGGCAGTTGTTTCAGTTCCAAGAAATACATTATGAAATCTTATTTTGAAAATTATGAAAACTTAGAAGATTCAAGTTTTCTGGATTTCACCATAAATGAACTTTCATCTTGCAAATTGTTGCTAGATAATCTGGATGCTCTTTTAAAAGTATCAATTCTAAATCGCCTTTTGATTAGTGATGGTTCTCATCGTCGTGTTCATTCAAGCATTAGGCTTCAGTACTCATCAGAATTAACATCTCATTTACCCACTCACTTTTGTAAGATTATAGTTATAGAGAGACTTCCCTCTGGAGTCTTCGCTGACCCATTTGAGCTTCAACACCTTCTCCACCGTGGAGGTAACCAATTTTCTGTTTCTGGACAGTCTAATTTTGGTTTTATTGCATATTCTTCTTTTTTTGAAGTTCATGCCATTGGCTGTTTTTACAGTTTTTGCTGATGTAGCTGTTTTTGGAGATACAAATTTGGAGCTGCCTTCTGTTGCTTCTAATCGTTCTGTCGTTGAGATTCACATGAATATTGATCATAATGTCTTTTCTGGGCAGACAAATGAACAGGAAATCAGCATGGACCTCCCTTTGCATGCCCGGTATCCAGTAAGTGAATGCATTGTATTATGTTTATTTCCTCTAATTGTAAACGCTCACATGCATTTATTTGCATAATTTTATGAAAGAGAAAGAATGAGTTTGCGATAACTACTAGTTGCTGCACATCATGTTTAAAAGCTTTCATTGGAGTGCTTATTGATCCAGTCTTGGTTTGATTTCTTTTGAGAGAGAGATTGAAATTAATTTACTCCCAAAAAATAAATTCAGTTTGCTAGCTACCCTTAGAATATAAATGTTCAACCCCAACTGAAGTGCTACTTTAAGAAATTTTACTGAAGCATCAATAAGGAAATCTCCCTTTTTTGGCTGTTGTTTGGGGGAAGGGAGGGGGGTGAAGAGAGGGACATGTGACAGGTTGATGCTTTAAAGAATATAGGAATTATTTCAGTTCATAGATAAAAAACTTACTTGGAACCCTTAAAAGGAAAAAAGGGGAAAGAGAGGTATATAAAGTATGAAATAATTGGTTGTTAAAGATTAAGCCCATATAGGGGCATATTGTCTCAATGCAAAATCGTTAAACAAACATATTGGCCAAAAATGAGGCTGCAGTTGATTGAATTCGTACCGATCATGGATGATTCATATGTCCAAAGAATCTTCACCAAATCCAGATGAGCTTATACTATACATCTCTCTCTCTCTCTCTCTCCAAAAACAAGGCATACTTGCAAATCCCCATTACAACCATATGAAAATAATCCGTTGACTCTATTAGCTTTGATAAATGAAGAACTTTGAGTAGTTCAACTTACATTTTGTCATTTCAAATTGAAGTAAATAGCTAAAAAATGTATGATATTAGTTTCATTAATTGCAGCCATTGGGTGACAGCAGTTATGCAAGAGTAGAATTTGGCACACCTGATATATTCATGCACTGCTTCAAAAAAGGAAATTTGGGCAACCAAAGCTGCTTACTCAGACCTAGCAGCGACCCTGTGGAATTTAAAGCAGGTGATATTTTGTGGAAAATACCTTGTGGTACAAGCAAACATTCAGCTATTGTGTCTGTCATAACTTTTGCCACAGCCTTTATATCAACTCTCATAATTCTTGTAACTTCTGTGTTATATTCAAACTTCAATTTTGCAAAAGCATTTAAACTGTCATAGTTCAATGAATATTTCTGGGCTTGTATGTTGAAGGGATTTAGTGATGTTGAACAAAAATGTACATGTTTTGTTCTGTTTCTGTGCACTTTAGAACGTCAATATGTTCATATGTACTTTTGCTTCCAAACTGTAACTTGGAAATATTTTCTGGATTTTCATTGGTCCAATGTTCAAAAAAGTCAATCAACATATTGGAGAACTTGTTTATTAATTTGTGAATCATACCACACTAATTGGTCAACGAAAGGTAAAAAATATATAAAACTAAGGAATTAAGGTACAGAATTGAGCTAGGGTTTTGAGATAGAATTTAGAAATAGAGAAGAGAGAATTTCAGAACAAAACAGATTGTGGAGATGGGGAAGAATCAGTAGTAGAGAGAGAAGCAGAGAGGAGAGAAAACACATAGAGAGGAAAAGAAAAGTCATCCATTCAATAATTGGGAAGTTCACTTCTTAGTTTAGTTGAATGACAGAAGCAAAACACAGCTTTTAAGTCTTCTTCAAAAGCTGAATATAGGGCTATGGCCATTTTTAGTTGTGAACTTACAGTGGGTTTTTTTATCTCTTTGGGTGTTGATCATAGTAAACCAGCTTTGATGTTCTGTGATAATAAGTCATCTATGGACATAGCCCGTAATCATGTTTTCCATGAAAGAACTAAACACCTCGAGATAGATTGTCATATAGCAAAAGACAAAATCACTTCTGCAGGTCAACTAGCTGATTTTTTCACAAAGTTGCATCCTTCTACTTGCTTTAAGTCTTTGTTGTCCAAGCTGAGCATTCATGATATTCATACTCCAGCTTGAGAAGGGCTAACAGAGCATATATTTTGTGTATATAGTAGTTAGTTTGTTAGCTATATTTTGTACTAGCTTGCTAGTATAAATTTTGCTATCTATATGTATTTGGACTTCACTTCATTATTCAATATACAGACTCTTTTCTCTTCTTTAATGTTCTAGTACACGGTCTTCTTCTTTATGCACTGTATTCTTCTTCTCATACTCTTTTGCCACGCAATAGTTATCTATTAGATAATAAATTCTCTTTAGCAATTTCTCCACTTGCCGTGCTTTCTGCGGTTGCTATTCTATCTGCGTCCAAATATTCTGTGGTTGCTATTCTCTCATTGTCCAAATATTTTTATACTTATAAGTAGGGCTGCAAATAAGCCGAGTGGCTCGGTGTTCACTCGATAAAAGCTCGACTCGAATCAATAATAAACGAGCCGAACTTGAGTCGAAACTTGCGAGCCAGCTCGCGAATAACTCGTTTTAAAAAGTTCGCGAGTAGCCAATTTAATTGGCTCGCGAGCTACTCATTAAATAAGTTTGCGAACCTATCAAAACGACGTAATTTTGGTACCAAACTAAAAAATATGTTTTCCACCCGTTTCCCCGCGTCATTTTTTGCTATTTCATTTCTCTTTTACTGAAACTGCTATTTTCATTTTCTCACTGAAACAACATTAAAAATAAATTTTTTTTATTTTTGACTAACTTTTAACGATTTCGAACACGAGCTCGAATAGTTGCAGGAAACGAGTTCGAGCTTATTTGTGAGTTAAAACTCATTCAAGCTTATTTGCGAGCTTAAACTCGAGCTCAAGTGCGAATAGCAACATAAAACAGTCAAGTTCGCTAGCCTAAAACAAGCCAAGCTCACGAGCCGAGCTCGTGAAATTTAAAATGAACCGAGCTCGAGCAACACAATACTCGGCTTGGCTCGTTTGCAGTCCTACTTATAAGTGTATAAATACGTCATGAGCATACAAGTGTATAGTGATGAAACCATAATATTTATAACCATAATATTTATATACTCGTGAGTATATATGTATGTATATAGTGATGAAACCATAGAACCCAAATCAAGGTAATGCATACTCTATTTAGTGTTCATCTTGATGATATCTAAGTATATATGCATACTCTTCTATTTGTCTGTCGCGAGTTTGTTAGTCGAATTTTGCTCAGAAAAAATAAGGCGATTAAAGATTTGCTATTATGGCAAGTTGAGGAACAAAATGAAAGATGAGAAAGCAAAGAATTAATATAATATTATTAATTTAAGTATTTAAAAGAACAATTACACAAGCTATTAAACACCCTAAAAAAATCAGAGATACAAGAAAACACACAACCCACTGTCCGAATAAAACAACTGAATACCAACCTATGCAAATGCCGAACATTATATACCAACCAACCTCGGACCAGCAGCAGTGAGAGACTCTAGTCAGTCACCCTTTCTTGCAAAAAAACACATTAACAACAATAAATTATTAAACAGATTATCATATTCTTTTCTGGCAGCTTCGACATGGCGAATGATTGAATCAAGATAAAGTTGGGATTATGCTGCAAGAACTACGATAACTATGAGAAGCACTATCCCAAAGATTACCAACAACAAGCAGGTCTGCATCAGGAAAATTAGTTAGTTCAGAAATGTAATTCCACAAATTTAAATGATGACATTGTTCAAAAGACAATCTTAGATTCTTAAAAAGATATCATATTTCATCTTCAGAAAAATAAAGGTGGTTTTTTTATAGTCAAGTGATTGGTTGGAGATGAAGCTAAAGAAGAAAGAAAGTCAATGGTTTATACTTCAAACATTATTGTAGAAGCAAGGGAGAGAAAGCTTCAGGTTACCAGAGATGAATTGGATCTTTGAGTCTTTGCTGCTTTCACAAGATGTGATTTCCCCTGCGCAGTTGCAGCTTGTGCATTTTCAACATGAGTGCTAATATCATCTGCAATACACAAGTAAAAAGCAGAGGACGGAATTTAGGGCAGGGGAGAAAGAAATCACTACAAAGAGTGCGCAGAAAAGAAATACTGAAGTCTAGACAAGATAAAAGAATTACCAATCATAGCTCCTTGATCATGGACTAGGACAGCAAGATCTTTAAAAATTTCATTCACCTCACCGATTTGCTGCTGAATTTCTTGAATTCCCTGCTCCCTTTCCTCAATTATTGCTTCATTGAAGGCAATCTCATTGTCCAATAGCAGAACCTCCTGTCTGCAACCATACTCCAATCACAAAAAAGAAACTCAATTCTAATTCAACAAATGTAAAGTAACTGTACAATCTTATCCAAAAAACAATTAAATATTTTGAGGGGATAGATAGAGAATTTAACTTGTAAGTTAGAAAAGTTAAATATGGCTTTGTACATTCACATGTTACGGCATACATAAGTGGCTGTGATAAGGCCACATTTTGTGCCAATTACAAGGAAACACTCTGTACATAAAGGTTACAGTAACCCATTAAAATTGGCTGCCTCCAGGTTCAATTCCAGAACCTGCCTAGTGTGCAATGCAGCTAGCCTTCTGAAGTTGCACTTTACAAATCTGTTTCTATGTGCATGTGAGCCTATATTGGTTAGTGTTCTGCCCCCACAGTTTCTCAACAGTTTGAACCCACAAAACTAAACCATCAAATATATAAACAAATATAAAAGTAAAATCCCCAAATAAATAGTCTCGCCTAAGTCCTGCAACTTGTTCATCTTAAGATTGAATAATAACACATTGCAAAGAGAAAAACTGGGACAACTTCTAAAAACAAACAAGCAATCAAAGACCTCCAATCTAACAAATGCTATCTAGTTTTAACATCCTTTAATTCTTATACAGTGAAAATATAAACAGTAACATAAAATCAATAGAAGATCAATGATTAGCACATGATTGTAAGCAGCACTCACTTTCTTGATTCCACTAGAAGAGCACGTTGCTCTGGACTCCTTTCAGTGTTCACTTCTAGCTCGCTGGCCGTGTAGCTGTAGATACCATAAACACAAATAAAAGTACTTAATGTAACCTTGGGTTGTTTCTGGGAAAAAAAAATCGCAATATATTTTGAAATTCAGGATGCTCAAGAAAATCAGTGAACTCCCCATCAAAAAGCAATCACTGTTTCCTAATAATCATCATTAAATAATCACAGCCCGCAACTAACTATATTTATGCATTCTTCCCTTACATTTAACAATATCTATATAAAAAATTTCTGTACTTCTAAATATCTTTAGCCTTATAAAGTAAATTTTTAAATAATTTTCAATATTGCAAGCAAACATTGGAAAATAAATTGTTCGGAAAATAATTTTTTGATGTTCTATAAGGTAAGAATAACATAATACATTTTGTAAAGATTAGTATAACATATTCAATTTAGAGAGGTTTGGGGAAAATGATGATTTCTGAAATGCTTCAAGTTTCTTTTTGGCCATCAAGAATCACAATATACACAAACACATCAATGTTAAAGAAAGTTACCTGCAGGCAAAATGGAATGACCAAATGCACGAATGCATTAAATTGGAATTCTAAACACAACCATATTGAATCGCTAGAGCCCGTACATTATCACAAGACACACTACCTTCAGTTCCAATAATGTTGCTTTTGTAAGCAGAACATGTCGTAGCATTATGTTAAATTTTAATTCGACTGTTTGATAACAACCAATTATAATATTTGGTATTATTGATTCCACTGTGATCCAGAAGAAAATACATAAAAGTCATGCATTCTATTAATTTTTTAAATTAACTGTTTGCAAATTCCATAAATTTATTTAAACTACATAACATAATTTTAAGTAGTATGTTTGGCAAGTATGGTGACAAAATAAAAGGTGGGCAAATGAAAATGGTTGAAAGAGAATTTCCTGATAAGCAAGGGGGAAAACAATTTTTTTTGAATTAATGATAATCTAAAATTCTATCCTCTGCATAATTAATGATAAAGGTAGAATAGAATCCTCATACAAAGGGGAAAACAGAGTAACTTGTGTCCAGAATGAACTTTTGTGTGCTGTAATCATTAATTCATAGTCCACGTTCAATCCCATGGTATTTCAAACAGAGGTCAAGTCCATCCCAAACCCCATTTCACTCCCATCCATATCATCCCCTGAGCTTTCTACCTTCCCAAAAAAAAAAAAGGCTAAAGGACAAATAACATGAGAATTTCATCTATATCAATAAGCATTTCATTTCATTTAATAGCATTGAATGGCAAACCTATTCGAAATTTCGATACATATTGAAGTAATCGATAATTATAAAACAACCAACCATATAGTAAACCAATAATCCAGTTGGTTACAAACTCATTTAACAACGTCAACAACATAACCTGAAACAAGCAGAGTAATGTGTGATAATGCATACATCATGTGTAGGAAAGCAGAAGCAGCTAACAGACCTTAACAAGAGCTACTAATTCATTCTCATAAAAACAAATAATTCTGCTGTAATTCACAAACAAATGATTGTAAAAGCATTAAATAAGGATGAGGTGCAGCCAGTTCCTGGAACAATAATTCACCCCACTGACATCAATTTCAAGTGATTTCAATTTAATGAAAAAGTAAAACATTTTCTTCGATGAACATGTAAACAAACTCTGATATGTAATTGACAATTTTTAATCTGAAAACAACAATCACCTTGAAGGAAGAACTGCTTGGGGAATAAAAGGTGTATACGCTGTTTCCCTCTCTGCAGCAAGCCGTTGAGCCTTTTGAAATTCTTTTAGAACTGCTTGAAAATCTTTAGCAAGTTTAGCATCAGCAATTTTTTTGCTTTGCTGCAATTACATGAAGGGAAAGATAAGGAAATCAAATAAACTAATTATCACTTGTAAGTCCAGAATGAAAATCTACCATGCAAAAGACAGCAATTCAACAAAATGAAACTAAAATCAATCAACTCTAGGAAATATTATAAATTTACACTCCTTCCAAAATTAATTGTCAACTAGCCTATTAAATTAATAAGTCAAGATGTTACATCATTGATACTACCCACTAATAACTTGTAACAATTCCTTTGACACTTCATGCTGGAAGATAATATTGGTAAACTGACAAAACACTCCATTCAAAAGAATTTTATTACAGAATGGAGTGAGCAATGACATGCTACTGTCAAATGGATCGATTAAAACAAATGGCAAGGGCAAGCAACTTACACTAACTCCGGCAAGATGATCGGTTTCACTGGCTTGTTTAAGTTTTGCTGAAGTATCCTTCACCAACTGGCCTATATGTAGCCTCGTCTTGTGTCTACAATGCAGAATATATACAGTATAAGAGTCTGCTCTCAGTACACATATTTGGGGTACCGCTCAATAAGGGAATAAAGGGTAAAGAGCAGGAAATGGTTAATCACTGGTTGCCCAATCACCAGTTTCAGTTTAATCAAAAAAGTGTACTGGTAGTATATAACCCTTCAATGCAATTTAAAAAAAAAAAAAATCAGCTAGCTAACTAGATACACAATAAAAAGGTTAACTGCTAACAAAACACTGCTGAAGGTTTTGTGATTCTTTCCAACCTAGTCATCACCTAGTCTTTACTAACTTTATTCAGTCATTAAAGCTGAAAGTTGCTACTTCTTTTCATAGTCCAAGCAACATTACCTAAACTGATCTCGTACACTTAATAAAAAAAAATCATATTTTTTTCCCATTTTCAACCCCTATTGTTTGGCCATCTTATGAACAAATAAATGCCAGAAAGAGTTGACATTTTTCAAAAGCAAATCCAAGAAGTCATCTAAGTTTGGTTCCCACGAACCCCTTTCTACAGGTAAAAGTCAAGGGACTGACAATCGGAGTAATTGGGAACCCTAAACATTTTCTTTGCAGCTCCATGAGAAAAGAGACTTAATATTACTCTTAAATCAAAGAAAGAGGAAAATTCAGTTCTGTAACTGAAAAATCTTTCAAAAAACTTCCATCAATAACATGCAGATCGAAATCATTTAACAAATCAAACAATTACCCAGAAACAATTATATTAAATCCAAATTGAAAGAAAATTATAAATAAGCAAAACTAAAAAACTAGCAAGAAAAACAAACTCACAGCTTCTCCCGAAGCTCAGGGGTATCTTTGGGAGTACCAAGGGTATTAACTAGCCGCTGAAACGTCGAAACAGCGGTGTTAATCTGGAAGATACCAGAGACAACATCTTTCGTGGAATCTGTCTTGCCGTTAATCAGGTTGTTTCTCCTCGAAGCCGCCAAAGGTCGTCCAGCCTCGAGATCTTGAAAGCTCATATCGAAATTATAATAATAATTAAAAAATTGATCAAATCAAAGTGTAGAACAGAGGGATCTCCAACCTCCCAAACAAACACTTTCTCGAGAAAATCAACGAGAAAGGAGTGGGAAAGCGGGCAAGGCAAGGCAAACAAATGAATTAAAGAAGAAACAATTGGGGTTGAAGAAACAGAAAGAGAAGACGTGAAATTGCTGATCCTGATGATGATAATGATTGAAATTGAGTTTTTTTGTTTGTTTTTTGGGGGTTTGGAGCTGTGGAGGTTAATTCAGAAGGAATGAATAAACTGTTTGCCGGCACATTTGACGTGGACGCTCGCTGAAAGGGACGCCGTGGAAGCTACTAATTGGATGATGTTGCCAGCACCTCTGTTCCAATGTTTCTAAACCGGAATAAAATTGTAATCGGTTGAACCGGATCACACATAAGACGCGGCCACGGTCCGGGCCGGTTCTGGATCTCGGCCCGCCGGGCCACGGTCTGTTAGACACGTAAACCGTAACCGGCGGATTAGGAACCGACGGTTTGGGACAGTTAAAACCAGCGTTCGAAAACGGTTTGGGGTGGTTAAACCGACAATTCGAAGACGATTTGAAAGCGGTTTGGGCGGTTAAACCGGCGGTTCATCCACAGTTCACGAGTTTTAACAGACCCGATTCTAAATTTACCCGAACTTAAACAGGTACGTCCACCGACCGGTTCAAGTTACGGAGTCACGCGGACTCAGTTTGCTAACGGTTTGGACCAGTTCAGCCACTGGCGGTTCAAGCGGGCCGGCCGGTCCGTCCATGTCATATATTCATTTAAAAGAGCAAAATTACACAAACCACCACTTCATTTCTTGAGCAGCCCCTCCATCTTCAACCTCCAATATTACCATAAAATTTATATTACAAGTGCTTAAAAAAAAGTTAACTTATTATGAATGATTACAAGAATACCATTCTTTTTTACATTTTCCTCATATATATAAAAGCAAAATGCAAATAATAATCATTCAAAAACCAACATCACTCTTGCCTAACAAATGGCGATGAGCTCAAATCTGTACTGTAAAAAGAGTCCTCAGCTCCACCATAATAATTATCTTCTTTCTCTTCATCCCACTTCAGAACCTCCCTTATGAACTTAAATGCTTCGTCAACTGTCACACGGTCTCTAGCTCTAGCTTGCCACACGAAAAGCTTCCGACCTGTGAGCGAAGCATAGAGATCTTTGAACTTCATCGCTACGTAGTAATAAGCCTGGTGAGCCAGCGTTTGATTGTTGTGGTGAGGCCGCACTGGGCTGAAATCGTTGAACCAATCGCATGTACTTAAATGCACCCTATTCACCTTCTCTTCGAAAAGATCATATTTGTTTAGTACCAACACAAATGGAGTATCCTTAAAACAAGGATGCTTGATCATGGTTTCAAAAAGTTCTTTGCTTTGCATCATCTTATTTTGAAGAAGTGTTCCGCTGCCACTACTCTCGGGTGCAACCCACATCTGATCGTAGTCGCTGAGGGCTACGCAGAACACTACTGCCCGCACATCTTCAAACATTTCCACCCATTTGCACCCCTCATTCATCCCTTTTGCATTTACCCTAATAAGTTGGTATCTGAAAACAGTTAAACAGTTCACAGCAAGCAGTCAAAATATTAGGTGTTGTTGGTATAAAAAATTTGAAGATAAGTAAAAAAATGAAAGAATTACTTTGTCAAAGGTGGGGGAGCTTCCAAATTATCTGTGTATGTTTCAGACATTGGGCTTCGATCATCAAGAGAAAATTCTATGAAAGCCAAACCATTCCCTTGGGTAACCCCTTCTGCATAGAGAATATCACGTTCCGAAGGTTCATACTCATTGCTTGAGACCTCAACAGCCTGAAAGAAAGAAGAAGCATCAAAACCAAATTGAATTTTACACACCCAATACGACAACAAAATAGGAGAACTGTTTACTAGAATAGCTTGGTTGAAAAGACATTGCGGAAACTATTGCTACAAGTTACTATCATCATTTCTCAGAACCAGGAGTTCTGTAGATGGCAAAATAGGAAATCTGTTTACTAGAATAGCTTTGTTGAAATAAGATACTGCGGAAACTGTCACTACGAGTAACTAACATCATTTCTCAGAATAAGATAACCAGGAGTCCTGTGAAATTACCCGACTTAAGAAGTGCTCTGCAACATCTGGAAGGAAGTGGAGCTCATCTTTTCTTTTATATGTTTCCTGTATAGCAGGATCCTTCCATACTTCTTCAACCAAAGGAGCATACTCACGTGTTGCAGCAGGGAAAAATGCATCTAAATCCCCTGTGGCTATAATGTCCAATAGCCAGTCAGAGAAATTTTTCAGTCTCGGGTTGATGGAATAGATACACTGATTGGTCTCGCTTGAGTCAACTTCTCCATCTGAAGCAAAATTCAAATTATGAATAATTGTTTAAGCATTATAACAATATAATTAAGTTGTCTATACACTGAACACATGCCATAAACATTGTATTTAGTTTCTATCCAACTAGTTATGTGGAAGAGCTCTAATGTGAATGTTACTTGGTCCCATGCCATCCAAAACTGTTAAAAAAGCGAACCCAAAATACAAGCCAAAAACTTCACAAGCACAAGAGGTGGATTTTTAATTATTTACTCCCTCTGTATATAGGCGCAAGTAATTTTTCACAAAAAATTAAGAAAATAGTTCAATTTTGTTGTTTTTTCTTATATGCCCCTAATATAACATAATAGCTCTTCTCGAATGTGAAAACTCATTTAAGTTGAAGGGTACAATAGAATTTTTTAACTTAGCATACTTGGAAATAAGGCAAGTTTGGCTATATAAATAAAACACCAAAAAAGGAAAGTTGGCCTATACAAAGCGAACAGAGGGAGTATTAAATTTGTATGACCTTTTACAAAGACTAAAGTCAAGTCATATTCGAAATAGAGTGCCAAAAAAATACAAGTAGACAAGATCAGAAATTCCGAATAAACAACTCCAACCACTACAATCAGGAGCTAAAATACTACAAACAAGATCGCTGACAGAGAGTGAAGTGCAGCTCAAACCAAAAGCAGAGAGCACAAACAAGTGTTCTGAAGAAAAATGAAGGATGGCAGATTAACATAGTTTACAACATGCACTAAAAAAAAAGATCACAAAAAGGCCTCAAAATCTCACTGAAAGTCATCTTCTTATCTCTCATTAGATAAAGGCTTTTATCTTCTTCAAAAGTTGATAATGCGGCAAGTGGCAACTCTGGAATGGCACTTGACTTCAATGCATGTTAAGCAGGCATGGGACACACCAAAATACACTCTTGAAAAATATATATACATAAAAAGATAGAAATTGCAATGTACAATTTTGATGCCTTTTATTAATGGCTTTTCCATCATTCCATGATTGATCTCTATACTTTCTCTTCTTCAATTTAGATACCAACGCTTTTCTATGAAAAAAATAGCATTTTCTTGCCCTTTGTTATAAACAAATGCCTATTTAACCTTCAAAATACCAAGAAAAAAACGCAGGCTCAAGTACCTATTGTTATTAAAGGCATAAAAGTGTCTTTGACCATATCCACATGCATCTAAGAAACTGCAGTGGTAAGTAACAAAAGGAGTGATAAATAATTTGAAATTCAAAGTAAATACTTTTTTTTTAATTAAGTTGTCAAATTTCAAATAGCCAAACTAATGTCAAAGGTTAAGAACACCAGCAACACGAAACAAACTTGACAAAGGAAAAAGAACATTGACTTTTCCCTTTTTGTGGGGAAGCCTTTTCAACCTTATGGCCTAATCACCTCATGATATCTAGAACTTTGCAAGAATTTTCAATTCTGTAAACTTTGCATGAATTTTCAGTTCTGGAAAGTTCAAGAATTCATTTAAAATTTTAGTACTTTGACGTTCATTACAATTCTATCCCAGGTTTTCATGGCATATGTCATTACAGATGTGTTATCTACTTGTACACAATGACAAAGACATATGAAACCGATGCAGACCAAATAACTAATCAAACATGAAAACAAAACAGCACCACTGTGTGTTAATGTCTTATCTTCTCAAGAAGAAATAGTGAGGAGATGACACCATCAAGATAGAGAACAAAGGAGGGATTCTCACTTAAACTATAAGTCAAAGTACTAGGACAAATGAACTCCACAAATTTTTATGGAATTCAATTACCAATCTTAGTTTTATGGAACTCTAAAAAACTAGGAAGAATTAGCAAATGAATTCTATAAAATTACATAACTAAAACTAATCTACTATACTCTAAGCTCCATTTTTTTGGCTTTTAAATTTGCAAGTTATTCCAAAGATGAATCTTTGGAATTGAAATAAATACAATACTCATGATTCATTTGTGCCAAATAGACCATAAAAATTCAGAATCCAAGCAAAACTTGTTGAGATGAAGTAGCATAAGCCCTGTTTGATTGTTTACGATAAACACAGTGACAGTGAAAAAGCCCAAACAGAAGATATAAAGAGTAGCCAAAGGAAGCTAACAATATTAGGACAGTAGCGCAAGAGAATTGCCCAGCAAGAACATCCAATATATATTCAATAATTGGTAAGGAAAATACAATTGCTTGACAAAAAAAAATAGGGACCAAAAGCGGATACTCATACAGCACAGAAGCTCAAATGAAGTTCCATATTCAAGCAAAAATGATACGTCAATAAATGAAGAAGCGATGAAGGACCAAATTCATATGTTAGGAAACATTTAACAACCCAATAAATGGAAGTGCATCAAAGATTTTTAATGTGGGAAAAAAAATTTGTTAAAATAGAAAGTCACCTGCGTCAGAGCTTTGATCTTGGAAACCTGATTCCTTTATCCTAGAAAGAGCTTCCTCCTCAAAGCGTTCTCGTCCATCAAGCAAAATGCTAAGATATCTGTACATATTGCTTTGGATCATCAGTTTGATATCCTGCAGCTCTTCTCCAGTAAACTTATTTCCATACAAAAACTTAGCCTGTGGAGTGACGCAAAGATTTCAGAACAGTTAAAAAGTATCTTTACTAAATTTGAAAGAAGAAGAAAGAAAAAACCACACCTGCTTGAAGATAGTGCTAGTTCCAGAACCTTGAAGGCCGAGCAGAAGAAGCTTTTGCACTTTTTTCTGCTCTAGATAATTTGGAATAGTAGTATAATTACTAGTCTCATCTCTCTGTCCATGTGGTTGACCTTGGGGCACAGGCAAAGACAAAAGTGCACAAACAAACCGTGTAGATGCCTGTCTAGCCAAGAGCAAATCCACAATGTTTAATGAAAAAATGATGACATTATAAATGCTGGTTCAATTTCTTATGACTTCTGCAGTAAGTACCTTCTCCCAAATGTTTCCTCTGATATTATTTTGACCTTCCTCTTCATAACGCCCATCATCATAGACCCAAAAGTGAGTATCACGAGGGCACTGCACATTTGCTAGCTGAACAAAATCAAGAAACAAGGTCATCAAGAGTGCATAATTTGTGACAACATGATCACAGTACATGATTACCATTAATGTAAGAAGCTAGTATTATTAAAATGGAGTTGTAACAAACCATTGTCAGATTGACTCAGTGATGTTTATCAACCACAAACACACATGACTTACACATTGTTCGGAAGAGTGAAAATAGGGAGGTAGGGAACTTGCAGGTGAAAATACCCAGGGATACTAAAAATTCTTATTTGGGATGAGAGGAAAATAAAGTATGGAATCAAAATAAACACTAAATATTTTCCCTCATTCCACTTCAAAATAACATTCAATTGATATAAATTACATTCTATTCTATCAAATGCACTTGCTTCCTATCTTTAAATTTCCATCATAACCAAACAAAAGAATGAAACATAGAAGAGGAAAAAAGACTAGTACAAATTTCCTCTATTACTTCCTCCCTCATATTCTTTCATCTCATCTTCCAAACATAGTAACAGAGATACACATTTCAGTTACAAGGTGGCTAGTTCTCTGAAAGTGACCCTAGGATTCATTGTCAAGAGTCCTTCAGTGAAGTCCCTACCTAAGAAAAATTTCAGGAGAGTGACAACTAATTTTAGGCTTATTAGACCTTACACAAATGAATATATTGCTTCACAGAATTGGTGGCTAGGATAAGTAAGTGCACATAATGTCCAAAAGTGATGAGCCAACCAGGTCTTGTTGCATCTAAGCTACACTCATTTGCACCTCAACATCTATGTGCAACTTTATTCATGCCAAATAGATAAACTCCACCACAATCATCATTCGCCAATAATAGAGACTGAAGTTCTACCCTCATCTGGCAATACTACCAATAGAATGACTAAAGAAAAGGTCAGAGTATCATTTACACACCTAATTTCCTACAATAAATGAATGATCAAATATTTTTTTAGGGTAATTTCTTTTACCCCTGATAAATTACTAATAAGAGTTCAAACTGTCACCCACCTATGTCAATGGTGTCTTTGCTAGTTGAGCTAATGCTGATAGCAATTGATAATGTAATTTAACTAACAGAAAAAAAAAAGGAAGTAAAACTCGAGAAACAATAACATTTATTCAACCACCAAATAAATATAAAAGTAAACCAGGAATTGTTTCCGCCCATCAATTTGTGAATGATCATTTAACAATAATAGCACAACTAAAACAAATTTTAGGTATAATGGCAGGGTGAAACAAAGCATATGTTATTGTAATGATAAAGAACATAAATTATGCAAATAATACTAAACCTTAGATGTAATAACCATTTCTTAGAAATTTCTGTAGTGAGTGGTATATATGAGATTTCACGTATGTTAAACTCACCATGGTTTTAATAGATGGCATGTATTATCCATGAACTGTGCAGAAACCTAAACGGTGTATAAGATGCTGACAAACACGTGTCATACAATCAATCAATAAATACACGGGATAAAAGTAAAATTCAAACAACTTAATAGTGACTCTATTCATGTAGCAACAAACTAAAAGTTGCTGGCACATTGCAACATAAGAAAGAACTTGAAATATGTAATGCTCAGCATAAAGAACAAGATTTACCCTTAGTACTCTCAGTTCAAGTCTGGTAATTTCCCGACCATTAATATAAACTTCAGTGTTCCCATTACTCGCATCTGGAGAGAGTTTCCCAGTGAAATTTAAGTTTGAACTAATGACCCTGCTAGGTTTGTCCCCCTCCTGTAAAAACAGCAGGTTGAGGATGCTTTAAAGCATTTGGTATTAAAAACTAATTCAAAAAAACTTCTGAATTTAATTAGTGAAGTTAAGATATAGCAGAAAGAAACTCACCTTCCCCCACATCCCAGATTCCTTATCATACCAATATCTACCAGGCTTCAGTTTTCGTGGAGGTAACGGACAAGCAAGCAGTTCCGCCATCTCCTCTGGCTTGAGAGGGAATCCATTAACAACGAGTTGCTCGGGCCGAAGTTGATTAGCAGAACATTCTTTCTCTGCTTTCATTATTTGCTTAACTTCCAAAGGACTAAGCAATCTAGATAACAACCTGGAATATTTACCCAACTTGAACCGCTTTGATTCATCAATTGGTTGACCAATACAAGTAACACATTTACGCCCTTCGGGCATTGATCCCATAGCTCTAAGCACACAGTTGCTACAATACTTAGCATCACAAACAAGACAAGACTCCTTAGTTTCCCACTTCCCTTTTCCACACCTATAGCAAACTCTACTCCTTTTCTTCTTCCTTCCTTTAGAAACTCCAACATAATCAGGATAATATGGCTTCTCCAAATCAACTGGATCATCTTTACTCTCAGATCTATCGACAGTATTAAAAGTAACAACAGGTACTCTCTTTACTTCATTAACAGTAACTCTCTGTTGATTTGAAGGAATATTAACTGAACCTGGGGAACCCGAAGCTGAAGCAGAAGAATAATCAGGGTTTTGCAAGACAGATACCTCAGACTCTGAGCTTACTGATGCTTTTGGAGATTGTGCAGGCGGCGAATTGGTAACTCCAGCAGCTATACAAGACACAGGCAAAGGTATTGGCTCAATTACAGGAGGACCCAGATTTGCAGCTGATCTTTGAGATATAGAAAGTGGTTCAGCTGTTGGAATTGATTGAGAATTAACATCCAAAGGTTCCACCTTGGGAACTTTATAAGGAACTGGTGGACCTTCATATTCCATGGCTATTGAGTAATCAAGCTTTGCATCATCTTCAGGAATTGAAGCTCCTGGAGGAAGCATCTTTCTCACCAATTCTCTCCAGCTTTCACCCCCTCTTTGTTCCATTTTTTCTTAGTTTACAAACAAGAGCAAAAACCTTTCTTCAACTACATAAATAGATGACGTTGTTGTATACTTTGAAAAGCCTTCGAATTTGAACAAAACAATCAAGAATTCAACCCAAATTCATCTAAGAAATGTGCCCGAAATCAACTACCATATAAGCGAAGCATGACTTTTCAGCTAAAAAGCATAAAATATCAAATCAAACGACAGTCAACATTGAATATCCTTTTTTAACCCGTCCAAAGGTTGGAGTAACCAGAAGGTCAAACACAACTGAAAACCCTAGACTTATTCAATCCAAAACCAAACCCATTATTTGCTAGCAAAAAGGGAATAAAAAATGATTAGAAAAGAAATGGAAAGTTAGAAAGATAACATCTTTTCTGCAAATACTATAAGCTTTTCAAGAATATAAGAAAGCAAAGAGCTAAAGAGAAACAAAAAGCTTAGAGAGATCTACTGAAAGGGACAAAGTCAGAGAAAGGCTTTCAAAAATGGAGGAAGAGAATAACAACAATCAATCAACTTTACTTTTGAGCTTTCTCTCCTAAATGCTTTGAAGAAGCAAAAGCCTGAAGCTTTAAGCCATGAAGGCGGAGAACTAATGACAGGCTGACAAAGGAAAGAGTTATTATTATTGATTGAATTGAGAGTGAGACCCAGAGACCATTTTTTGTAATTTGCTCTGTACAACAGTTTGTGCTCCCTGCAACTAGGCGCGTCTCTTCCACACGAAGAAGAAACCAGACCAGTAGGATTAGGGTTGACCCAGATTTTCCAAATAAAACTCAGTACCATCTTTGGATAGGGTTGATCTTAATCCGATAAAACCTGCTCCACTATTGGTTACGTTGCCCAACCTAACTCATTCGGTAAATTTTGTCTACGGTAATTAACTTTAGCTAACAAATTCATAACGATCATAAAAAATTATTGATATGCATATGCTATGACATATGTTTCCAATTAATTATACTATGATTCATCAAATCAAATACTGTCACGAAAATTTCAAATATTATATAACATATGGTTGATCAGTATCAAATTTCTGTATGACTGAAATGTCCATTTACTTGTCTGTAAAATTATATAATGACTTCTAGGTCTCACCTATGAAATTTTATTAATACAAGTCAAAATGGTCATAACTCTTTTATTAAATCTTGTATGAATGTTTCTTCACAATTTCCAATATAACTAAATGATTGGGTTTCCATCCAAACAATTGAATAAACATATAATCTATATCAATAAAATCTATTGGTTGGACTTCAGTGTCGATCTAAACAATTAAATCAACATATAATTTATATCAATAAAATCAATTGATCGGTTTTCACTACTGATCCAAACAAATAATCAACATATAATTAAAGATTTCACAAAAGCAATCATTTCAATCATCATACTCAAAGTTTATACTTACATCTCCCCTCATCATACTCAAAGTTTATACTTACATCTCCCCTCTTATATTCGATAGTCTTCAAATACAACTGTTTCTACCGTTTTGAGTTGCCTTCTTTCTCGCGCCTCTGCAATTGGTTACTGTTCACAGAACAGTAACCACAACTTTGCCGACAGTTTTCTTTCTTTTTCGTCATTCGGCAATTTCCCTAACTCCAGTCTAACATTCCCTAATGGTCTAGGGTCTCATGCACGTCAGTTTGTTACTCCCTTTTCTTTTTCTCTTCCTTTTTCTTTTTCACCTGTTTCTGTTTCATTTTCACTCTTCTTTCATTCCTTCCTATTCTATTCTTATACTTCATCATACATCAATGAAGCACTCATGCTCTTTTTTTCTCTATTTTTTTCTCTTTTCTTCTTTCTTTTCTTCTTTCTTTTCTTTTATTTCTTTATTCTTTATTTCTACTTCTGTTTTGTACCTTTTGTTTCTATCTTTGTTTCTCTCTTCTCTTCTATCTCGTGCACCGATAAATTTTTACGAGTCTTAAAAATTTAATCATTTATATACTTTTCAATTTAAATTATTATAATGTTCATATATACAGTATTTTAACAAATAAATAATTTTTTTATTTTGATCTTACCAAAATAATTTTTATGTAATAAAAATCGTAAAAATTTGTTATATCTATAATAACGATATACATAATTATATTTTTTGAATGATATGCATGAACTAACAAAATAAAATGTAAAAATTATGAATTTTATACTTCTTTTTAATTAAAATAGAGCCAATTAACTTTTAGATAATATAATTCTTAATACTCAATTGCCAAATAAATCAATAAGATTTGTATACAATATATGATAGATTTATAAAATTTATAAATAATAAAAAAAAATCAACACCAATATGAGGATAATATTTCTCACTAAAATGCCCATATTAAAATTTGTTATTTACCAAAGTATTTT
Source organism: Croton setiger (assembly GCA_948099555.1). Lineage (NCBI taxonomy): Eukaryota > Viridiplantae > Streptophyta > Magnoliopsida > Malpighiales > Euphorbiaceae > Croton > Croton setiger. Next base: position 46,906 of record CANUEY010441986.1, read on the forward strand.
TCAAAATTAATTTGATTGGTTCATACTATTATCCTATTTTAATACATTTATTTTAATAAAATGTTATAAAAGTATAATGGGTTATAACTAAAAATAATAGATTTAAAACAATTTATAAACATTTTCCAATAAAATTTGAAAAATATTATTCAAAATTAATAAAAAAAATTTTCTTTCACTATTATAATAATTTTTGCAAATATACCAACTATTTTAGGATATTTTTATTTAATAATATAATTTAATTAAATAAGAGTATATTAAAATAAAAAGTTTAGTAAATTTTAGCAAAATAATTTAATTATAATTTTACAGGTAACTATTAAAGTATTTACTCGAAAGTTTAATTGTATATTTTTCTTTCAGATAAAAAATATATATATATTTTTTAAAATGATTGATTTTTATAGTAGTTGGTAGGAAGAGAATTTAAAATTTAATAAAAATAATAAAATAATTGAATTGTGCAAAATTTATTTTATGTGTTTTATTTTTATAAATAATTAAATTTTTTAGAATTAAAAGTATCAGAGAGGTTGCTGCTATTCTTAGCTTATTGGGAAAGAAAACAGCTTGACATATAAATTGAAATCCAACTGAGCGGAAAACCTTCCTCTCTGTGTGAAATCTCCGCCATGGCCGCTCTACAATATCTGGAATCTTTACGCAACGCTCATCCTGATCAAGCTGAATGGTGCAATTCCCTTGCAGATCTGTACCAGAAGAAACTCTGGCACCAGCTCACTATCAAGCTTGAGGAGTTCGTTGCACAAGCCGTCTTCCAGGTACAATTCCTCCCCACATAGTAAAACTTATGCTTTTCTGTTTTCTGTGTTTTTTTTTACGTCAAATTTTGGTTGAGGTTAGGGTTTTTGTTTTTCTTTTCTAAGCGCTTCGTTTTCTTCCATTTTTTAAGAAAAGAAAATTGGTATTGTAGTCGAGTGGGATTTGGGAATTTCAGGGGTTTTTCTTTGAATGTAGTGGATGATTAAGTTCTCGTAGATACTCGAGGTCTTCGGCTATGCTTTGGGAGATTTGGAAATGACATTGTTTGGGTTTGAATTGGTAAATTAGGGTTTTGTATTCTAGATTGTTTACATGTATTTTAGTTTGTTAGCCTTTTTTACGGTTTCCATTTATTGCATTTTGTTGGTGAGAATATGGATATTTACAATTTAGTTCTATTAACTTGTTGTAGTAAGTCCAGCTTAATGCAATTCTGGTGTTTTGCTTTTGCCCATGAGATGAATGAACGAGATACATTTGTTATTTCAAGAATAGGCATGCTGACATTTCCTGGCGTGATTATATGCAAGTTTCATGTGTTAGGATGGCCTCCCTTTGCTCTAGTTATTGTGTTCCTATTAGAGAACATTCTGTTTATCCCATTAGGTCTGACAGAATAATGTATTTCAGGCTGGCGATGCTCTGATACAGCTATATCATGAGTTTATCTCTGATTTTGAGACCAAAATTAATCTTCTCAAGCTTGCACATTTTGCGGTTATAGTTTCTCGGCAGTATAAAGAGAAAGAAGCAGCCATTAGCTATCTTGATGGGGTGATTGAAAAACTTCGGGGAATTAGAGAACAACGCACCGAAGAGCCAATTCTATACATTAAGATGCAATTAGCTATCTTCAAGCTTGAGCAAGGGGATCAAAAAGAGTGTAAAAACCTTCTAGACGATGGAAAGAGCACACTAGATAGTATGACTGATATTGATCCATCTGTCTATGCTATGTATTATTGGGTTTCATCTCAGTACTATAAGTATCGTCAAGAGTTTGCAGAATTTTATAAAAGTGCTCTTCTCTATCTGGCGTACACATCAGTGGAATCCCTTTCAGAATCATTCAGACTGGTAGTTGTCTATATTTTTGTTTATGTTGAAAATACTAAATCCTATTATATTTCTATTTGTGCTATTTTTATTCTTGTTGCTTTTTTCCTACATTATGGTCTTGCCCTGTTATATTTCTGTTTGTGGTATTTTTCCCCTAAGTTCTTTTTCTTGTTCCTTTTTCTGTTATCAAGGACTGAAAGGCTTTATTTGCTGACTGTGGTTACTTTGTTTCTCCCTGTTTCTGAAGATCACTTTGCTTTTATGATTTTATGCATGTCGATTGAAGTCTATCTTTGAAAAATGCTACCTGTTAAGAAATAAGTGATTGCCTCTGTGCATGAAAAAAGAAATAGTGATGTAGCTGTAAAAAAACAGATTTCATGTGGTAAAGTGATGCTTCATTCTTGCATTCCATTTCCCCAATGTTGATTTATAAATATAACCAATCTTTGGTTATAACATATCTTCCTTATGTTTTATGCTATATTCAGTGAGTATTTGAAATATATATATATATATATATATATATATATATATATATATATATATATATATATATAAAATTAATATTTGTGGTTCTTTCTCGGCTGCCTGTAGTTTGAGGGTAGACTGGGAGATGGCCGTGAATCTTTAATGGCCTCTCAGATGTATTACTAGATTTTTTTTGTTTTTTTTGGCAAATGCATCCAACTTTGAAACAGCGGTTGTTACACATGTAAGAAGGGAAGATTTAATATTGTTCATGCTTTGATCATACTACTTTTAGGTACCAAAAAAATAAATAAATAAACAATGTATATCTATGAATTTTGAATTCTATTATCATCTTTCTATAAGTGTGTGCTTTTGATTTGATAGTGATTGAAATTACTATTGATATGATCTCTGTGCAGGTGTTCTATGAGTTTTCATTAGTGATTATGATAATGCTAGTTTCCTAATCCCTGTTTAAATGACTTAAAATTCTTTTTTTATGCTTCTTGAGATTTGAGTTATATTATTTTACAATTTGAATATTCTCTTGTGCATTCTTAGGATTTGGCATTTGATCTTTCTCTTTCTGCTCTTTTGGGGGACAACATCTATAATTTTGGAGAACTTCTTGCTCATCCTATTGTAAGTTTTTCTTCATAGTTGCGTTTTCCACAATATGTTTTCATTTGGGGACTTTGATGCCGTTTAATTCATTTGTTGTATATTAACAGTGTCATAATCTTAGGAAGGCTGATCATAGCACCACTATTTTTTATCTCTTTTTGTTTCTTCTAGGGAAGGGGTAAATTTGAAATGCTACGATATGATTAGTTGAGGTTGCTATAACTTGTTTACTGGAGTGGTGAAGATAAAAATCTACAGTATTAGATTTTATTCCATTGAATTTGAACCTCAATGTAGTTGAGTCCGATGTTCAAAGCCAACTTCTTGTTAGGATTGAGTGGCCTGAATAGTTCTTCAAGGATCCTTATAAATGTGAACAATGCAACAATAAATAAAATGTTCCAAAATATGCATGCTTATACTAAATCAGTGTTAGCACCTTAAGGACAATTAACCACTAGGGACTTGGAGTCTGAAGATCAAAGCACACAACTAAGTGTGCCCTTATGAGTAAGAGGTGCATGTTGACTTAAATAAAATTTGAAATAATATCCAGCTGCATGTGGAGGAAATTGCAGTTGAGCCATTGACCACTCATCAACTATACATTTTTTTTAATTTGCTCTTATGGTCAGAAAAAATTTGAGTAGTATCTTTTGCTTTATCCAATATCAATGTCCTCATGGACAGAAGGCATTTCCTTGCAGCCTTGCCTATTTGTTGGCGCTCGTGCTTTTAATTTCCAGCTTTGAAGTTAGTATGCTTCAAATTTGTGCATGGTTCTACTTTGATGGTCGTTTATCATTTCTGTAATTACATGCAAAAATATTAAAAATGGCATATAATATTTTCCTGGAATTTTTTCTTTGTGGACCCAATATAACCATCTAATATTTCAACAGGTAAAGAGTCTTCTGGGAACACAAGTTGAGTGGCTGTACTACATTCTTCAGGCTTTTAATGCTGGTGATCTAGTTCGGTACCAGGAATTGTGCCGTGTGCATAATGCATCCCTGAGGGCCCAACCAGCTTTAGTCCAGAATGAACAGAAGCTGCTGGAAAAGATAAAAATTCTTTGTCTAATGGAAATCATCTTTAGGTATCCCTTTCTTCTTCTAATAACTTTTTGTCACCATCATTTAACTTATAGTATGCCTATACAGTTCTGCTTGCTTTAGAAAGTTCAGTATTATATGCACTATGGTTAAACTGACACTTTGCTTTCTTGCAGTCGTCCTTCTGAAGATCGTACTATTCCACTAAATGTAATTGCTGAGCGCACAAAACTGTCAGTTGAAGATGTGGAACATCTCCTTATGAAGAGTCTTTCTGTAAGTTCCTTTTTGTCATAATCGAGAGTTACGAGAAAACTTGGTGGGTTATTATCTTGTGCTTCCATATTCTACTATTTGGTGAAAATAAAATAGCAGAATTATATATGAGAGTTATAATTTGCATACAACCTTATAATGATGTCATATCCAATTATCTGACTGTTCACCTGTAGTGTAACCACTTGAAGGAACTGTTATTTTAAACCGAATGCTAGAAACTAGGATCAGTTGATCAAATATTGTGAACTTACGTTTGACCATGAAACTATGCAGTCATCTTAGCCACAGTAAAATGCATGAATACAGAGGTGCTGTTTGTATTGCAGACTTGAATTTTCAGATGTTGAGCATTTTACTGATCCTTGTAACCATGGTTGTCAAACTCACAAGTTTTACCGAGTTTATGTTTCTAGGGGTATAAATTGAGTCAACAGAAATCGTTTTTGCATATACTCGAAGCAGACTTGGTTGGACTCGGATACAAAAAATTGAATCGGCGAAACTCGTAAACTCGGGCGAGTTCAACTGCTGCATTTAAAACAAAAAACGACACTGTTTTTTTTTTTTAGGGAATGCGTAATAAAGCCCTAAATGACTAAATCTAAATCCCTAATCTTCTTCCTCTCTCGCCGACTCCTTAGTTCTGCTCTGCTCACCGAATCTCTAATCGATCAAATATCAAGTCTGGTGCTTTGATTTTTGTCTGCAAGTTCTTGAAGGCGACAAGAGATAGATGGGTATAGTCTATAGAGATTGAAGAATCAACCAGTGTTAACCAGTCTAATGGACGACTGGAGAGCTTGCAAAGATTGGGTCACTGCTCAGTTCTTGCTTCTTGTACTGTTAATCGTTCCCAGAAATTTCAAAAGCTCTAATTTTGTCGAGCAACTCAAGCTCCCCTTCTCTACTTAATGCTCGCGTTGAATAACAATGCAGCAGCTCATGTTGAAGAACAAGAGCTGCTCCCGTTCAACAAGGTTCAACCGTTCACGAATCATAATTATTTTTCTAATTATTTGGCTTGAATCTCCTATTTACCTTAATATTTTTTATATTTTGTGATTTTGGGCATTCAATTAACTAACAATAATTCAAGAATTAGTTTTGTTACTGTGGCTTTGTGAATAATACAAATGTTGCTGTCTGCAACTCAATAAATTGGATGGATTAATTATTTTTGTTTTGCAAATCGTAAGCAAAGCATGAATAGATTAATTGCATGTTCTTTTGCACGTGTTGCTGTTTTTGATTGGCTTTATGGATTGATACACTTCTAATTTTCTGGTGTTGATTAGGTTAGTGTATTTGAATGCTCTAGTTTTTGTGTTCTGTAATCACTAATTGGTATTCTTCTTTGTTGTTATGGTGCTTTGAGTATTTGAATTGATGATAATTGATGAAGTGCTTTGAGTATTTGGAAAAATATATACAAAATAATAGATATTTATACTCAATCGTAAACCTGGGCGAGTTTACTGACCTTTTCCAAGTTTACTTTGGCTCTCGAGTTTGACAACCATGCTTGTAACTAATATGTTATCTAGGCAAAATGAAAGAAACTAGTTATGTTGCTAGCCTGCTCCTGATATCTGAAGGGACATGTTGCATGTTAGCACTGAAGACATTTAGGAAGTTTCCACAAAATTAATGAAGTACGCATTTCCAATTCAATTTAAGTGCATGATCCAATTGCAATTGCAGTCTGGAAAAGAATCCGGATATGAAAAATTAAAGAATTCAGAAATAAAACTTCAATTATGTTTCCTCTTCTAACTTGATGGTGCTTAGAGGAGTGCGGAGTGTGTGTGGTGCTTGAAAGGGGCCTAGCTTATCTGGATGTGGATGAAATTCTACTCAGCCCTTCACACCATTTAATATGGAAAAGCATTTGTTTAGTAGAGGTCTCACTGCTGAGCTAAAAGCTGCTGCTGCACTTCACAACTTTCTAGTTTCAATTAAACTGTCATCAAGCACCATAAATTGAGTGCTGAAGTACAAATTTGTGAAAAATTTATTGACATGAAACAGCCCCTCATTTGAATGGTACTTACTTCTTTACTTGGCTTGTGAATTGACTGAATTGAATAATTGATTTGTTATTTTTGTGCATTCATGTCTGTGTGTGCCTGGCTTGAGGTTAGGTGTTCAAATCCTTATAACTTAATTAAAAAAATCTAATTTTCCTTTTTTTTTTTTTTAAAAAGTGTGTGCCTGTGATTTATCATTGGTGTTCTTATAATTGTGACAATGTAGGATTGCTTCTTGGTTAAGCTTAAACTTGGTCGATTATTTCTTTTTGTTATTTGTTAGCGGCCAGAATACTTGTGTTTTTTTCGTAGTGTAACACCTGTTATATTGCAGGTTCATCTCATTGAGGGTATAATTAATCAAGTTGAGGGAACAGTTCATGTTTCCTGGGTGCAGCCAAGAGTTCTGGGCATTCCACAGGTCAAATCCTTGCGAGATCGACTGGACGGTTGGCTGGATAAAGTACACACCGCTTTGTTATCCATCGAAGCTGAAACACCTGATCTCGTTGCATTGTGATTTGATATCATTTTGCCTTTACCCCTTGTCCTCTTACCTCCCTCTTAGCCTGTTGAAACAATTTCTTATTCAAAGGCTAAAAAGACTCGTTGGCAGCGAAGTGTGAGTCTAGAGTAAGTTGCTATGGCAGTTGAACCAACTTTATATGCTTCCTTTTAATATCACAGAATCCTTTTTTCCTAAACAACATTTGCTAAAAGGAGCAAGCTGTGTACTTGACACTGAATATTTCATTGCTAAGACTTGTAAGAGTAGGTTTACTTTACAGTTCATTTGATTGGTGACACGTTTTGCTTGGTTTAGTACTAATTTGTATTTTGATTTTCTTCTTTATACGCACCATGTAGAACTTAACTGCCTTTTATTTCTACATTCTGCTATTATTACTTCGCATGTTGGTTCTGTGCTCGTTTGATTGTACGAAACAGTTGCAACTTTGAAACTTAAATTGCTAAATCACCCTCCCGGAATCTAGAAAGCTTGATTTTTAACTAGGTTTATCAGTAGGCTTGTCCTGCAATTAGTTATTTGGGTAGCCATAAACCGTTTTTAGTGATAGTTTACATAACTATGTTACTGAACAGGGTCTTGGTTTTTGTTAGAAATTGTTTTTAACAAGCTGACCGCATAATGGTGTGCACGGTTGTTGGGGCCATAGTTACGAACTGAGAATTGTATTGATTCACGAACCGAGAATCGTATTGAACTGTATTGAACGGGAATCCGTGAAGAATCACATTTGTGCATATTGGTTCACCCTTCATTTGCCAAGACAAGGCGGCATTGACACCACCGGATGATGGTTCCCACTATCTCCAACATCCTTACATTGCATGTCTCAACTCTCTTCCAGCATGCTCCCTATGGCTCCGTGCATCCTCATAATCGCGACGCGATCTTTTAGGTGAACGAGAAACCTTGCTTGTGCCTCTCGACTATGAGTGTCTATCTTCTTCGCATAGTGGTGATGGCACATCGTGATCTCGACCTTGCCTTTCACATGATATTTCACACGGCGTATCTCTAACTCAACCTTGCCTTTCACATTTACCCCTAGGTTGGGACCACTAGCAACCAGCTTGGTTCTAATCTAACCCAGACTCATCGTTGCCACATTGTTGCCCTATGATCATTATGATTGAGCAATGCGCTCTTTCAATTGCTGCATCAAAAAGTTAACTCGTTCCTGATCGTATGGACTAGTATTTAACATTGGGTTTTTGTTGTTGGCACTTTCTATGTTGCATCGTTTGCACTCCTGGCAGAAACAAAGATATTGTTAATGACTATGTTTGTTCCATATGTGGTGGCGATTGAATTGGGGGGAAACCTACCTTTCCTTAAGCGTTAATTGCTTGGATGCAGGGCCTAACAGTGTTGCTACATTATTGCAAGCATACAAGGGTCTCCTCGCGTCAATCCTTCTACAATCTATCTCCATGAAAGTTGTGAATGTTCAAGGATTTTGTTGAGTAGTCAATCAAATGCTGTGTGAACCTAGTGATAAACCTAGTTGTGACAAACGATAGCCTGAACCAAATTAGAAAGCTCAAAATTGAACAGAAAATAAAGCTAAAAGTCAAAATCAGCATTGAACCGGACCTAATTGAACCAAACTAGCATAAGCTCAAAATTGAACAGAAAATAAAGCTAGAAGTCAAAATTAGCATTAAACCGGACCTAATTGAACCAAACTAGCATCAATTGAACAAGAAGTGTTGAGAATTTTTCCACTTGGCACCATCTAAAGGCCACTTAGTGGCAGTCAAGATCAAACTCAAGCTGAGCCAAGCTAATTTGCCAACCAACCACCAAGCATCATATGGCAGCACATTGAGGTGAGCTACCCCTTGGTGAAGTTTCACTGCCATTGACCGGTTTTAGAATCCAGCGATCGCTCGTCAATTTTCCATGTGTCACTCATCTGCCACATCATTTGTGAAATATATGTATAACATGTGAGATGTACATTGAATAAGTTTGGAAATATATGGAAAATATGTATAATTTTGTGAGTCGTAGAAGTGAATTTGGAATATTGTATATTAGCTAATATAAGATTACTCAAAAATAATAATAATTTGGAAAACATAGAAATATCTGAGACACAAGTATTCTCACATAAAAAATCACTTTATGTTTATAATGACGTCATGTTGATACTTGGTTTGGTTAGCAATGTTACAATTCGTACCCTTCCAGCTACTGTCAAGTGTCATTTCTGGGCCTTGCAATCCCCTCTATCTTTTTGGTCTACCAATTTAATCCAATTTTCGCCTATTCTAGAGTATTATAAATTATCCTAATTTTAGTTTATTTTTTGTTTGTCCAAGGAAACCCAATTAAATCCAATGCAGAAATAGTTTACTATACAAACACGATATAAGCCCTTCCCGGACCACTATACAAACCTATTCCATATTTAATTTCCAACATAATTGACTTAAAAAAACATTCAATTTCATCTAAGACGCTATCAATGCGAATTTTCTCTCTCCTTCAACTTGAGAAATAAATTTTCTTAAGTCAAAACCTGCAAATTTAAAATTTAGCTCAAATCCAGTTGAGTAAATTCAAGTCATCGTATTCTAACTAATTTTTTCAATTAATCTCTTCTAATCATTGCCTAAAAAATAATAAATGACAGAAATCGTGGGTTTCTGGGCTGTGTGAACCATTGGGCCTGGCAGTGAGCCCAATTCTAATTTAAACATATAAGATTCAACCATAAAATCAATCATTCTGTTTGGATACTTAATTATGGTTATTTTAAAATAAAAGGAATTAAAAAAAACAAAGAACAAAAAAGAGAAAAGGATAGATTCATTGGACAGATTTTCACGGACACATAACATAAGGAATATTCTGAAAAGTCAGCTGCTCACGACGGAGTCATGTCCGTTTGTTGCGGGATGGTTGGAAACGTGTTTTTCTTTATTCCTGTCCCGTTAATACCACATGCTCAGTTCATTATTCCGGATAAAATAATCCCTAATCGTACGGCTATTAATGTCCAAGATTAGCAATCATGCATGTTCTTTGTTAGATTCGGCGCCGAGGTTTCCTCCTTAATGTTCACCGTCCCTTTATTTTATTTTTATTTTAATTTTAATATTAACATTAAATTAAATTAATTTCGGAAATTAATAGATTAAATTTAAAATTTTGTCTAAAGTGAGAAAAATAAAATATTAAACAAATAATAAAAAGTTGTTATTACTTATAATTGCGGACGCTGATATATATAAAGCAAGAGCTTCAGTCTTAAGTTTCGGTTGCTAATGGAGAGAGGAAGTTATAATCCGTACGAAAATAATATAGGAGGAATTAGGGGCGTTAGAGACCCTAAACCAAGACTCCGGTGGACGGCGGATCTTCATCACCGTTTTGTTGATGCCGTCACTAAACTCGGCGGTCCTCACAGTATATATAATTAATTTCTTTTGTTTTTTTTTGCGATCATTCTTTTCACAATTTCATTCTCTGAAAATGGAAATTGCGTTCTTAGTGAATATAATTTGCGCAGAGGCGACTCCGAAATCGGTGCTGAGATTGATGGGGCTGAAAGGTTTAACATTATACCATTTGAAGAGCCATTTACAGGTGCAGTTCATTTTTAATCTTATACTAATTTCTTATTTTTCATTTTCTAAAACGATTATTATTTGAAATTACAAATGCCTTTTAGCTTATCAATAAAATTCAAATAATTCATAAATTTATATTTGTTTTCACTTCAAATTAATAAAATAATTATTATAATTATCACTTTATTGGTAATTATTTGTTGCTAATTATTATAATTATAATTATTATTTTTCATTTTCTTTTATAATTATATTGGTAATTATTTGTTGGTGGTGATGATGCTCAGAAATACAGACTTGGACAACAAGCAGCTCGGAAACAAACAACTAAACAACAACAGGCTCGAGATAATAATAATAATAATAATAATAATAATGGTTAGCTACTTAATTATTAATTAATCTATTTATTATAATCATTATTTCTTGAAGTATAATTATTGGTTTATTAATTTTTATTTACATTTAATCTAGTTTATTATCAAATTCCAGGGATTTCTTATGTAAATTTCGGCTACAATTCTTCAGGATTAACTTCAGGCTGTTCATCTAGCTTTGATGAAAAACCAAGGTAATTATTCATCATCTTAATTTATATAAATTATAATCTAGTTAATTTTCTTAAACAAATATAGAATTAATTTTGATTTATGCTATTTTATTTTAATGTTTCATAATTAATCAGTAATCACAAGTTGATCAGATTCATAATAATAATCTAAATAGATAAAAAAAATGATTGTTTTTATTTAATTATTATATATCATAAATAATGAGTAAAAGTTGGTTAAAAAATACAATATTACATTAAATATAAAAATTTAAATATTTATAATTCAGTGGATTATCTACCTACAAATAGTCAAATAGTGATTATGAAATTATAAATTAATTAATATACTAATTAATTGTTGTAATCTCATAACAGGGAACTTCCTATTGAAGGGACATTAAAGTCACATATTGAAGAAAATGATAGATTAAATCAACAAATTAAGGTATGATTCTATTATATAAGCCATTTATGATCAAACAAAAAAAAAAGACAAAATAAAAATAACAAAATTTTTTTTATTAGTTTGGTTCAATCCTATGGACTCTAAGACAAATTATTCAATTTTTAAGAAGATTTTCATAAATTTAATTTGAAGAATTTATGTGCAATAAATTAATAAATGAAAATAAAATTTTTTCACTATTTTTTAGAAATTAGTTCATTTATTTTATATAATAGTATGTTTTATTCTCGTATTTTACATAATTTTTTAAAAATATGAAATTAAAACATACTAATATGTAAAATATGTAAAATACATGAGTAAATTAGTTCAATTCTCTGAAAAGACTGAGACAAAATCCTATGTTTTCTTTAAATAAAATATTAAAAAGTTGTATTTCTTTATTTATTTATTTTGTTCATTCATTTATAGAGGTGGCCATGGCCGAATCGGGCCGGTTCTGGGCCTCGATCCGCCGGGCCACGGTTCAAGGGAGGTGGAACCGGAACCGGCGGTTAACCACCGGTTCGGTGGCAGGCCGGTTAACCGGCGGTTTGGGAGGCGGAACCGGCGGTTCAAGTCTAGTTAATCGGCGGTTCAAGGCCGGTTAACTGGCGATTCAAGGCCGGTTCATGGTTTCCCACAGTTCCGGTTTCAAAATTTTTTGAACCTGAACCGGCCCATCCTCTGGCTGGTTTAAATTACAATTCCGGCGGTTACGATTTTCCGACGGACCGAGCCGGTTCAGCAACAGACCGGTTCAGACGGACCGGCCGGGCCGAACTGGCCCATGGCCACGTCTATTCATTTAGTATATTGACTTGATTATATTATTTTGAATAGGTGCAGGAGAAATTACAGATGAGAATTGAAATACAAGAAAAATACTTGCAAGCTATATTAGAGAAAGCCCAAAAGAGCCTTTCACTTGATATTAAAAATGGTGACAATCTTGATTTGGCTTTATCTAATCTTATTGAGAATATGAATGCAGAACAGAGGAAAGAAAATAGTATTAGTGACTTGAAAAACATAATTAGCAAGGGAAATTCTTCAACTTTTCATAATAAAAGGGAAGATATTAACCACAAGGTTGAAGATTCTGCACATTTGGATTTAAATACTAAAAGTAATAATTTTGATTTTGTTGCTGTAAATAGGTCTGAATTCTTGGAGCTCAACATGCTTTGATATTATAGTTTGTGAAGAAATAGTTTTATATACAAATTCTTGAACATATAGTCTTTTACATTTATTATTATATTTTCAACATTTACATTTATAAGTTATAAATGAGTGATAAACCCATATTCAATTATAATGTCTCCTTGACATAAATGATGAACTGGCTGTCCATCAGTTTCAATTATGTGGGGTAAGTAAATGAGCAATGGACCCATTTGTAACCTTTCTTTTTGGACAATATTAACCTTTATTTTTTTCAATTGTATTGGCATAATTATCTTTAATTAATTATCATTAACATATATAAAGTTGAAACTCGTCGGCTGCCTATAGACAACCTGAAATCCGTCAGATACCTTCCAGATTCGCAAAATAGATGGATCTTCATATTGCCGTGAAAAAGCATGAATAGCAACGGTTTTTTTTTCCGGCCAAAAATCGATAAGAATCACACTGGAAGCAAGAATACTGATAGAAAACAACAAAAAATTGAACGGAAATAGCTCGAAATTCGATCGGAATGGTTTGTAGGCAGCAATGATCATAAATTTCAAAAGCTTTTTTGGGCGTCCTTTGGTAGTCTGATACGAAATTGAGAGTACCGAACGATTTACCGGCGCAAAAGTTTTCGATCGATACCCTTCATATCACTTGTCTGACACTTATAACGGAGGAGGCAGTGGCGGCAAAAACCTAGTGCCGATCATCTTCTTCGCCAATTTCTGTAAAATAATAATATTTCAATTATTTATTAAGCATGGCCCAAAAGGATTATAAAAATAAAAGAACAAATTTGCTTATTAATATTAGCGTGAGGGTGATTCACTAAATGAAAAAAAAAAGGGAGTTTAAAGGTGGTAACATATATTTTATAATAAAATTAAAAAATTAGAATATATTTTTAAAAATTAATAAAAAATTATTTTTTATAAAAAATTCAAAATTTTCCTTGATATATATATAAGTAAATATAGAATATATATATATATATACTAATATATATAGAGTATATATTGTATATATACCAACATCAAAATAGAAAAAAACAAAACAAAAAAATAAGAGCAACAATATATGAGAAAATAAAGAATATATACTAGTATATATGTACTATAATACAATATATATGAACAATATATGACAATTTATGAAGTCCATGTACTATGATTTTGTGTGAAGTATATATGATAATATATATGATTCATATATACCAGTTTAAATGTCAATTTTTTATGGTATATATAACTTATATATATTTTGTAAACAGTATATATAACCTGCATATACTGCTATATATTTCACATTTATTTGGTATATATAATTATATATATATATATCTTATATATACTGTTACAACTAATCCATAATAAAGTATATATAACTCATATATAATGTTACAATTATTTTAAAAATTGATATTAAAATAAATAATTATTTAAAGATTCGATATATAAAATGTGTATACAGAATTGATAAAATAAAAAAAATATAATGGATAATGAGATACACGCCATAAAATGGATAAATATATATAATAATATATACAGCATATATAATATATCCCTTTAATTTTGCCACCTGGGGTTTTTGGTTTGGTCCGGTCCTCCCATAACGCTTGCCCATCTGCGATCCGCGGCGGGTAGCCTAAGCCTAAACTCGTTTCTCCAACCTCCGAGAAACATTCCAAAACCGAAGTGCAAAACGAAACAAAAAACCTACTGCTCATTTACTTCGCTTCCATTGAACCGATAATTAAATTTAATGATGCAGAGAATATGCACCAAGTTCCGATCTTTGGCCGGGCAGTCACTCGAATCATTGCCTATGCTCTCCTTTTCCCATCGCCTCATTCATTCTTCGCCACAGCTTCGTCAACCTCGTCTTTTAGCATCTGCTTCGCATAAGTTGAACCTTAGTATCCCACTATCTAACGCAGCTTCCCAGACTTGGTTTCAGTGTCCTTCACCGGCTTTTCAATCGCCATTACGTTCTTCCGCTAACCTTTTGTCGGTGAGTATCTGGTTTCTTTGTTTTTGTCTTGAACAGTGTATTGCATCGTTCTTTCTTTGTTGCCTTCATGGTGTATGTAGAAATGCCACAAAAAAATGTATTTGAAATTGCTCTTCTTTTTCCAATTCTTTGTTCGTGATTATCGGAATTCATACTTGTTAAATTCATATTAGACGCAACCATTTGCGGTGCCCTTGTTGACGAATCATAATCCCTTTTTACTTACAAACTAAACATACGGAGAAATCGTTGGATTTTGATATCTCATAAACTAGAAATTACACTTGGGAAAGTCTTTAAGTATTTGTCAATTGCATTTCGTTTTGAATTGGATTGCTAGGATCATAGAGGAAGAGAGATATCTTGAAATTTTGAGTTCATTGAAATTCAATGCAAATATTTCTTTAACCCATCTGTCCAGTTTCCATTTACATTGAATCTGAACTAGCTTAATTTCTGTATGTGTTATTTATTTATGTTTTATGATGTGATTGAGTTTGATTAACTTACTTGATGCGAACTCAGTTTGTGCAAGTTCGTCATGTTTCCTCGAGGGAACGGAAAAAGAGGAGAAAGCCAATGACACCTGTAATCTCAAAAGTCAAGAAAATCAAAATGAAGTCTTATTCGTAGGTTTTTATCAATATAGTTATCTCTTTCCATTATATAAATATCTTTTATATTTGTGGAGTTATTTAGTTCCCAATCTGTGCAGTTCCTACAAGTCAAGATTTCGGACATTGAGTGATGGGACTATTCGTCGCTGGAGAGAGGGCAAGAATCACAATGCGCACTTGAAGGTATGGTTTTTTACTGTTCAAGGCATGTGTTTTGTCTTTTTCATGTGTGCGGGAATAAGTTGAGCTTTTTAGATGTTACTGCATGAAGAAATAATCTAAGGGAACTAGGAGATTTCATCATTGTTCAAAGTGTGAGCTATGATATTTCGGATTCGATGGAAATAACTGCTCAGCTACTATTCTCGTATTAATTTCGCATATACATGGACTATGGCTTCTATCAGTATTATGTTTGTAACAAGATTAACAGCCTGTTTGGATAGAGTGAAGAGTAAATCCAAAAATATTCATGATGTGGATGGTCGTGATAATAGAAATGTTGAGATAATGTATACTGTATTTTGTATTTTTGGGGAAGAGGTAAAGGAAGGTAGATGAGGGAGAGTAAAGATGTACCCTTACTCAGTATAAAAAAATTGAGATATGACGGGTAAGGGAGAGTGAGATTAACCCTTCCTTATTTGTATCCTTCATTGACTCGACTTTTCCCAAGCAAGGGCACACAAGTTAATCGCCTCTCCTAACCTTTTCTTATCCTTCTTCAACTTCATTTAAATATTGTGTCATTTGGTAAAAAATTGACTAATTAATATGGAGCGATGTAGGAGCTGAATGGTATCAAATTTGCAAGTTCTGAAGTTCAAAACAAAAGATTAAGAAGTTTAATGATGAATTTAATTGATTTATTTGCAGTCATGGTAATAATCGTGGTAATGATTATAAAATATAGATGTAAAGACATCAAATTTGTGTTAGTTTTACCAATAGATGCGGAGATGATAGTAGCTTTTTTTGGTTTATAGTTGCGGTAGTGGAGTAGTTGAACCGTGTACTTTAATGATATCAAGCAGTAGTTCTGTAGTAGTGTAACGAGCAATTTTTAGTGGTAAGTACAATCCCATGGTAATATTAATAGTGAAGGGGACGGGTAGTGGTGATAGTGTTAATGATGGTAGTATGAATATGAGCAATTGTTGTGGTGAATGAAAAACACGGAGTTCGATTTGTCAATGATAATGAAAATTGTGGCGACAATGGACTAATGGAGGTAGAAATACATAGTTTGATTGATGGTTGGCTGGTGGCGGTGAAGCATGGATATGGCACATTTATGTGATATGGCTACTCCTAAAAACTTAAGGTGTGGTTCGACATTTGTGGAACCCAGAGAAAATTAAACGCACTCTCTTTTTTGCTCATTGAAATAGTATGTTCTCACAAGGCATGCACAGTTTGGTGTTTTATTAAATAGGAAGAAAAAAAAAGAACTTTGATTGAACCCTTCACAGCATTTTGGTCTCCTTAATTTGGTTAATGTTTGATTATCTAATTACCTGTGGTTATCTAAAAAATCAGAGTAACAAGAACCCTTTTTTGTTTTGCTAATGATGTATAACCTGGTGAACTCCAACCCTGACTATTATTTAGTATGTGCCTTGAATCTCTTGATTAAGTCCAAGGAAGATCCAAATATTTACTTTTTCAATAGTGAATCAAAAAAAGTTTGTGAAGTTGAAAGACATTACGTTTAAAAGCACCTAATTTGATGGTTTATATATTGAACTTGAGTTAATTAATTCACTTGTTTCATTTAGTTGATTATTTTCAGTGACAGATGATAACTTAAGCTATAACTATTGCAATGTAAATATTCTGAATATATATATATATATATATATATATATATATATATATATATATTGCAATGTAATGTAATGCAACTTCAAAATTTGTGGTGATCTCTGTTTTCTTTTCAAAGTAACATTCATTTGGATGAGCACTTGGAGAAGCAATGCGTTATCCAATTCTTTTCCCAAGTTTATAAAGTGGAATTACATGTTATTTGTATGTTAATTATCAGTTACATTAATGGAGCATTTCAATGTTTACTGCAGTCAAAGAAATCAAAGCGCAGGCTTCGTAAGCCATCCACTGTTCCTGTAGCATATGCTAAAGTAATGAAGAAACTAAATTTCTGCGGTTAAAGTTGCAGTAAGCATTCTTTGCCAGTCATCTGAAGGGGAGAGGAAATTTTATTAAGGACAGTTTTTTTTTTGTCTAACAAAATTATGGATTAGATTTCTGAAACAGCGACAGTTAAAATCGTCGCTGGGTTTGAATGCCAGATCTCATTCTCATCTCCTGAGAGTTGCTTATGTTCGTCATTTTACGGACATCTGTTTGTACTTGGTAATAATTTTACAGTTCAGGTGTGATATTTTAGGCTCCATAAAAATCAAAATCATGATTTTTTGCTAGAGAAATGAAGAATTTGGTTATGATTTTGCTTCAAATTTCTAGCAGATAAGAAGAAGCATTTACTCAGTAGAGCTGTTTAGTTTTGAGTATCTTTCATATGGACTGAGTTGGGGTTTTATCTATGATATATAACTTCATAGAACCATTTACAATTTGCCAAACTAAGCATGTTTGAAAACTTGATTTTACTAACCTAAACCTAGGCCGGGTTGGTCCATTCGGCCCGCCAAAAGCCCGGATCGGCCCGCCATTGAACCGGAATTGGTCGAATCGTGATCGGAACCGGTCGGTCGGCGGGCCGGTTCTGGTTCAATATTTTTTCGAACCGTAACTGTTACGAATCGTGAACCGTTGTCGAACCGTTCGAACCGTTGAGTTGAACCGTTGGTTAACCGTTAAATTTAAAATAAAAAAAAAAAAGGCAAACCGCCGGTTAACCGGTCTTGAACCGTCGGTTAACCGGCCAGTCGACGAACCGCCGGTTAACTGCGAACCGCTGATTCGGCGGGCCGGTTCCGGTTCATCTTCCTTCAAACTGTGTGGCCACCTCTACCTGTATGTGTAGGGTTGGTGTCTTCAAGGTTTTAGTTGAATTGAATGCTATGGTCAATTTCTCTTATACTGCCAATGATTAGTATTTCCAACATAGTTAACTAAGATAATTAGTATGAAAATTAATGACACAAATTTATATTTTAGTAAAAAACAAAGTGACCGTCTTTACAGGATTTTTGTCAATTATGCTAATTGAGGCATATTCTAAGGATTCCATTATTTTCAAAAAACCTACTTATTAATTAAAAAAACTTAATGAACTCAACGAGGCCAGTGATTAGTGAAACTCTCGATGTGTTAACATATACCAGCTGGGCAAGGCAAGGCCACCGTAACCACCAATACTTGTTAATTTTTCTTATATTTTATATGCATAGCTTCTATATATCTTGCATGCTCAGTCCATTACTTGATAGAAAGAAAAATGGCAGAAACCAGCACTGTTAGTGAGTTTGAAACCAGCCGAATTTCGGTTTCGATGGTCAGTGAAAGTGGGAAGGAAGAAGATAGTCAGCAAATGACAACTCCTGATGTGAATAGTACAGCAATGAAAATTGAAAGGGCTAAGGAAATTTATGAGAGTGCATATACTGAAGTTTTAGATAAGCCAGGAATTGCAGAGATTTGGGTATGGTATGTGTATGAATTGTGTTCTTATTTCATACATAATACGTTGGTGCCAGTGCTTTTTCCTCTCATTATTAGCCAAATCTTGGGGCTGCCACCTGAACCTGTTGGTGCTGGAGATCTTACTTCCCACCTTCATGGCTCTTCATGCAGCACCAAGGAAATTCAACTGTACGTATGCTATTGCTATTGCTTTCTCTTAGTAATTTTATATCAACTTATTATTGTTATTATTATTGATAATTTATTTGGTCCTGATGTATGTCAAATATCTGCAATTGCAGCTATGCAGCTCTAACAAATCGATCCATAAAGATGAAGACAGCAAAATTTTCTGCATTAGAATGGGCTTCATTTTCATGGGGATTAGGCTTAGTTTTAGCTGCACCTATAATTGCCTTCATTTCAACTCACCTCGATCATGGCCGAAACCAAATTCTAATCACAGCATCAGCAATCGCAATCGGAGTTTTCTTCTGTTTACCGGCAGGTTTCTTTAACGTAACATGGGTTTTCCCTCCATATATCGCCGCCATTATAACCGCCAGCATAATCGCTACAGCTTCTCATACTCGCCAATTAAGCCTAATGATTCGAGGCTTCACCGGACCAATTTTAGATAATACCCAATTCTCATCTCGCCGGGGAATCTCAAGTTGGCTTTCGCTTTATGCCACCGCCGCCGGTGGCATTGGCTCTGCTATAATTTCATCATTCATTTACCATATGCTTAAACATGGTGAAAAATTTATAAGCCTTTGGGTTGTTTCAATTTTCAGTGGACTCAAATGGCTTGTGGGTATTAGCCACGTGTACTTCATCAAACCTGCATCTTCTTCTTCTGATTCAATTTCTACACCTTCTTCAATTTCCCATTTTTTATCAATTTTCAGATATCCACATGCCATTGGAAGTATAATCTTAAGTTTCTTTTCTTCATTCACTTCAATGTGCATTTTTACAAGTGCAGTCCTTTACCTTATTGGAGAATTATGTTTTAAGCCTTTATTTATACTATTTTGTTGGTTAAGTTACTTCCTTTTTCCACTAATTTCATTACCTTTAATGCATCCATTTCAACATGTTACTAAAGCAAATGCAATAAAAATGCATTTGCTTGGATTCTACTTATCAATAGTGACTGCTTCAATTGGGTTTTATTTTCGCGGCGACGATTGGCATAAAGGGTATGTGCTAGTTTTGGCTGGTGTTCAAGGCACTTCTGTTGGTGTTTTACATGCTTTTGGAAGAGTTTTGCTAGTTGATTGCACCCCGAAAGGTAAAGAAGGCGCGTTTTCGAGTTGGTTATCGTGGAGTAGAGCTGCCGGGAGTTGTGCTGGATTTGCTGTGGCTTCTGCACTTCCTGGACATGTTGGAACTTGCTTTGGAATTTCATTTTGTAGTGCTTTGTTTGGTGCTCTTGTGTTGAATTATGGAAATGTTAGTGATTTAGGAGGAGCAATAGCTGCTGGGTTACTTAGTGATTTAGAAAGAAAATCATTAGTAGCTTAACAGGATTTCTCAACTTAATATCTAATTTTTCAAATTAATAATAATAATAATCATAAGTTTTGTGTAGCTAAACTCAATATGTATCTTTATTTCTTTGGTTCTTTGATCATAATTTATGAATAATCTTTTCCTCTATTGCTTTATTAAGTTTAAATTTTCATTACACTAATGGATGCTCTAGCAAATTCATGAGCAATCCCATTCATAGTTCTACGAATTCATCGAACTTTAACATTTAGTTAGGATTAAACAATATTGGTACAATATTTGACAATCAAACCAAATTATAAAACATCATTAGACAATATTGGTACAATATTTGACAATCAAACCAAATTAGAAAACACCTAAGGAGCGGTTATTTACTAAAAAAAAAAAAATCCGAATTCAAATTGTGGACATGAGCTAGTCTTTATGCAATATCATCTTACGGAAGAATAAGCTGCACAAAATCATATTGCGAAACAAGCTTACTTTCGCAAAATTAAATTGCGAAAGTGGAGTCAGCGAACAGTTAGTGGTAGATTAGATTACGTTAAACTAGCGGAAACAACGAATGAGAAGTTAACACGTGGAAAGTTTCGCAATATGATCTTGAAAACTTAAGCGAATTTTACAACTTGAACTTACAATACTCCTGTTTCGCAAGTTCCTTTTTTTTTTTTGAAAGCACCCATCTAAGGAGTTAGAACACAAAGCAAAGAAAAGTTGTTATATAAATTTTTCAACCAACAATCAAACTATTAATTTTGAAAACTATGATTTCAATGCTTATCTTGGTTATTGTGATATTTAATTTTAGCAATTTGTGAATAATTTTTTTTTTAATAAAGAACTTGAAAACAAATTTAGTAGTATATAATTAGTTTAAAAAATGAATTAAATTGATAAACATGTTTAAATATAAGAGGTAAATTGATAATAAAATTTTTTTTAAAAGGGCAAATTGAATATCACGTAAAAGTTCAGTGCCTAAACTAAACATTTAGATAAGATTAGAGAAATAAATCGAATTGTAACCGTTTGTTAAATCCGTTTCCCGCTAACAAAAGTTTCCAAAACTCTGATATGAAACCCCGCCAAAACAAAACAAAAACCATACATACAATATACCGTTTTAGGAGAATGGAGGAAGGGTTAGTAGCGGTGGACCGGTGGACGGAGAACAGTCAAGTTTACTTCCTGACGCACCTCCACTCCGACCACACCCAGGGTCTGACCTCCGGTTGGGCCAGGGGCCCGCTTTTCTGCTCGAGGCTGACATCCAAGCTTTTTCCGTCTAAGTTCCCGGACTTCGATCTCTCTCTTCTTTGCGTCCTCGATATCGGTGTTTGGTATTCCTTTCCTGTCATTTCGCTTTCTTCTGGTTCTAAAATTGTCCTGCATGTCATGGCTATTGATGCTCATCACTGCCCTGGTAAGTTTCGGATGCTTGCCTGCCTTGTGTTCGATATTTTTCCTCAGTGAATTTGAATTACAGATATTCAATGCTTTCTTTATGGTTTTTGTAATAGGTGCTGTAATGTTCTTGTTTCGGGGAGATTTTGGTTGCAGTCTGTATACTGGTGATTTTCGCTGGGAAAAATCGAGTGAAAGGGCGAAAAGGGGAAGAGCTATGCTCCTTAATGCTCTAGAGAATGATAGAGTTGACATTCTTTACCTGGATAATACTTACTGTAATCCTTCATTTGAGTTTCCACACCGAGAAGTGGCTGCTCAGCAGGTGCAATAATGCTCTTTGTCAGTTTTATATAATTTTTAGATGAGTTTCTTAATTATTTGGTTAAATTTCATATGTATTATGATTGATTACAAGCAAACATAAAATTCCAAATTCTTTTGATCTAATTCTTGTTGAAACATTTCAACATGGTTGTGTTTGTTAATGGTGCACTCGTTGACATTAATTGGTTCTACCTCTTGTACAGGCAAAAATAATTAGAACTTTTAGAGCTTGATCCATTTCAGATAAAACCCGCTTTTCAGAATCCATTTGTTAAGTACTCAAATATTCTTGGAGATAACTGTTTGTTTAGCTAAGTATATGAGAACCAAATTTTGTTATGGGAATTGTGGCTCTGTCCTGTGTTGCGGTTGAGGTGTAGAATATTCTTGACATAGATCATGAATTAGGATACTATTTCATTGTTATGTGGATTTTGATTTGTGTTGTTTGGGGGAGATAAGCACATGCTTTCGTGGAAGCTGAGTTAAGCTAAGGAATGGATATTATGGGTATCATTTTAACCATAAGTGAAATGAGAGAGAAAGAGATCTGAATTGAGAATTGAATTAAATCACGTTGACAAATAAACCAGTCAATGCACTTATGCAAATGATGACTTGAATGTTCTGCAGAGTTTTCAGGTTGGACTTGTAATCAAAAGATAACTAGGAAACTTGAAGTTTAACATTCAAAGTGAAATGTGGGGTGTAGCGCAAGTGTATCAGTCCAAAAGAGGATATATCATATTTTTATGAGGAATGACTTTGAGAAGAGGCAGAGAGATTAAATCTTATATTTGCTCATTTCTTTGTAGAGCAAGTTAAGGATTTATAAGGGAATATATGAGCAAGTTTACAGTAATGAATTCCAGGTTTATTACTCTAGCATTTTATATGAAGTACTTATCAATGGGATTACTGATCTAATTTCTGGTTGTCACAGGTTGTTGATATAATTGCATCCCATCCAAATCATGACATAATAATTGGGATTGACACATTGGGCAAAGAAGATCTTTTACTTCATATATCGCAGAAGCTTAAAACAAAGGTGAGATAAACATCTACTTTGATGAGGAAAATATGATTCTTACCTATAGACCAATACTCTGTTAT
This sequence comes from Croton setiger, assembly GCA_948099555.1. Classification (NCBI taxonomy): domain Eukaryota; kingdom Viridiplantae; phylum Streptophyta; class Magnoliopsida; order Malpighiales; family Euphorbiaceae; genus Croton; species Croton setiger. The sequence continues at coordinate 70,104 of CANUEY010441986.1, forward strand.
GATAGTAAAGCCTTTTATGTGCTAACTAAGAATTTTTTGTTGTTTGTTTTCATCATTAAAGATTTGGGTGTGGCCAGAACGCTTGCAAGTCATGCATCTTCTTGGATTCCATGACATATTCACAACTAAAACTTCTCTTACAAGAGTAAGAGCGGTTCCTCGATACAGTTTTAGCATTGACACTCTCGAGGGGTTAAACATGGTTCACCCGACAATAGGAATAATGCCATCAGGTCTTTCTTGGGTGGTAAAACCTGTTAAAAGAAACACAAATACTTTAGGTTCAGTTTTAACTACTAACAAAAAGGGGAAAACAAGTACAAATTTGGGGACTTCAACTGATCAACAAAATAGAAATGTTAGATCAGTAGTAAGGTTTCATCAATACATATATACAGTTCCATATTCTGATCACTCATGTTTTGCGGAGATACAGGAGTTCATTGAGCTTGTTAAGCCAACTACTATAAGAGGGATTGTATCTTCATCGTCAAGTTATGTTAACCCACTTTACTATTTTGGCAATGTTTGTGGAGGTAACCAGCAATCAGAGAGATTTTGTTTTAAGGAAAGAAAGAAAGAGGGAGGAGGGAAAAGAGGGATTGGGGTCGAAATCAAATCATATTTTAGTGGTGCAGAAAGGAGAAGAAGAAAGGACAGAGTGAGAAGAGTAAGGATATTAAGAAGACTGAGGTGTGGAGCTAAAATTGAGGAAAATGACTCATCTGATTAGGTAATTTGCAACTAATTTTGCATATATTACTTGCAGATATTATTGTGTAGTGGCAATTCATATTAGTATTGGGTTATTTGGCACTCTGGCCTGAGTTGAATCACAAAAATGAATTCGAGTTGCGTTGTTCCAGTTTGGCTCACTACTTTGCGAGTCGGCTCATGAACCTAATCTTATCAAATTACTTTGCGAGCTAGGCTTATTAAGTCTATTCGCAAGTCTAATTTTAAATATAAATATTAATAAGAAATAAAAAGTGTTATCCTTCTAATTATTGAGCTTGAATTTGAATACATTTGAGCTTATCCAACTTCACTACTTTATAAGTAATTAAACTCATAAATTCTGCTCAAAAGACTCCAACGGGAATTTTACTGCCCTATTGCCAACCTCCTATCGTTTATGTTTGGCTAATTTTCGCTATAGTACTCCAACTTAGAGCATTTTAACAACTTGGTACTCTAATTTTAATTTGTAACAAAAAGTATCTCAATTAATAAATGTATAATAAAAAATTACCTGTTCCCTAAATTTTCAAATTTCTATCAGCGGGAGTGGACTGAAAAATATTTTATTTTACCACATGAAATTAAATAATAATAATTATTAAATTCAATGTGTAAAAAATAAAACTATTTGTTTAATCCACATACGTAGACATTTTGTCGGGTCATGTGATCATTTTGTTACACTTTGTTAATATTAGTATATTATTGTTATAAATTAAAATTCAGGTACCTAGTCGTCACAACGCTGTAAGTTGAGGTACTTAACGGTGAAAATTAGCGTTTCGGATTTTTTAAGCAAAAGAAAACAAATAGCGATTAGCTATATATTCTCACACATCACTCTTTTCTTCAACATACGCAATTCAATAGCTTTGAGTACATTGTTTTCAAGTTTCAATGGCTGGTATTGAAGAAATCCTCGGGGAGTTGAACAAGGAATCTTTCATTTCCCTGTTAAGAAAGATCATCGGCGAGTCAAAATATGTTCAGAACAATCCACCGGAGCTGATTCCCGAAGAAGACAGGGTGGTGAAGCACGTTCTGGATTCTCTCCTCCCTTACACCACTTCTAAAGGAGGTCCGTTGATCGTGAATCATGTCGCTTATTTTCCTGGCCGGGGCAATCTTATTGTGGAGTATCCAGGCACTGAGCCCGGAAAGATCTTATCTTTTGTTGGCATGCACATGGATGTTGTCACTGCCAATCCTAATGACTGGGTTTGCTTCTTCCTTCTTTTTGCTTTTGTTTCTTATCTTATTCTTAAAACGTTTCTGGGTTTTATTCTTTTAATTCAATGGGGTGTATTTGGAATCGGATTGGGAGTTACACGTACTGATTGAGTTTATTAGTTTATTTAAAATACAGTTTTTACTTATGTTAAGTTGAGATTATGATTTCGGATTTGGAGGGTAAATCATTCATTTTTTTTTTATTTTCGATTTTATTTCATGGGAAATGATGATGTATTTTAATTATTTTGGCAACAAGTTTGAATTGGGTTTTAGCTTATCGATTTTCCAAAGTTGTGTTTTCTTTTTCATGGCAAAGTATATTTTGTGCTTGGCTTTCATTGTATTGAATTGTTTTGTAACCTGGGGGAAAGATATATTGCATGGATTTATATTTTGAATAGCATTGGTAATAATTATTATTCATTAATAAGATTAGTGATGCCCTGCTGACAAAATTTATAGGAGTTTGATCCATTCTCATTGGGTATTGATGGGGATAAGCTTTGTGGCCGCGGAACTACTGATTGTTTGGGACATGTTGCCCTTGTAACTGAACTAATGAAGAGATTGGCAGAGACAAAGCCAAAACTAAAATCAACAGTAGTTGCAGTTTTCATAGCCAGTGAAGAGAATTCTTCCATAAGTGGAGTTGGTGTGGATGCACTTGTGAAAGATGGGTTGCTTGATAAGCTGAAAGGAGGTCCTCTGTAAGCAATCCACTTTTTTAATTCATGTAGACTCTTATTTAATTTTTTTTTTTTTTTTTTTTTACCTAGAGATATTAAATATAATCCGATCAATTTGATTTTGCATTTGCAGCTTCTGGATTGACACTGCAGATAAACAACCTTGCATTGGTACTGGTGGTATGATACCCTGGAAACTTCATGTGACAGGGAAACTTTTTCACAGTGGTTTAGCACACAAGGTATATGATAGCTATATCATTCTATATAAGTTCTTGATTGACTTTTGAGAATTTGCATTTGTTTCTATTTGGAGAAATAATTTTTAAATTTCAACTATAAAATTCTGGAACTTAAAAATTTCATGTGGCTCTTATTTGGTTTTATGATATACTTATAGGGGATATCTAATGCATGTAGATGGGGAGTACTTCCCATTTTTGCTTTTGCCATTATAAACAATAAGGAAAGAAAAACTAGATAAATATTTATAAATAGATTGGCATATACTAGAGGTATCATTTGCTAATTCATGAACTGGCTTGATGCATAATTGAGGATTCCCCACAAAATTTGATGCCAATCATGCATTGAAACAGTATAAGTATGCGTAAGATGGGCAGTTTGGTAAGTTGTGCAAGTTTGTTTGATTTAATATTGAACTGATGGGAACTTATGAGCAGTTTGTAGAATAAGAATGCCATCTAGAAGTTTTCCGGTAAATTTTTGTGAATTAATCCAGAAGTTTATGCAAATTGTACTTTGGATGTGCTGGTAGAAATCAACAAATTAGACAATAGACATCAAATTAGGAATCAATATGAATGAAAAGATTTTTATAAGTAAAAACAAAGGAAGAAATACGTAGAAAAAGATTTACTACTGGCATGCACAACTAGAGCATAGTCATAAAACAGGACAGGTAATCAATGCATTCATAAGGAGGTGGAGTGGCACCTCTTGTGGACAAGTTCCAGAAGGAATTGATTTCGATAAGTGTAAAAAGGTTTATCCCGAGTTTTGAGTGTTCTTGCAATTATTTCATATCTTTTATTTTTGGAAATTTAATTCCTAGTAAAGCCTATAGATCAAAATTGAACAAGTAATGAAAAAGTTATATTTTTAATTTAGATTAATAATAAGATGCTATTAAAATCATTGCTCTTTTTCATTTTGATGTGTGGGGTATAATTGCAATTCAAATTGTGATAAAATTATTTTTCTTAAAAAAAAAAGAAAACACACACACACAAGGAAAGGATATAATATAATTGCAAACACACTCAAAACCAATTTTAGACCATCTTGAAACAGAATAGAGTAACATTTATGTGAAGATAAATATCATAGCGTTAAACTAATTAACTGATATTCCCTGCAAAGAAAGGAATATAAACATCAATTGTTCTTGAACTCGCATTTAATTTCTATATTTATGTTAATTTATTAGTTTACCTTTTCTTTTTGAAATATTCCAATCATGTGCGGAAATGTATTAGACAATTCTAATCGAGTGTATTATGCCAAATTCTTTGAAATGCTTATTTAGACATCAGGAGTACACAAGCACGTGTGGAATAATTCTGTTGTTTCACAATAATTTTTCTTCTAATTCGTACTACTGTGAGTTCTATCATGTTTCAGGGTGATAATGATGGTCTTTTTGTCAGAAAATCGGGCTAATTCTGAGATAATATTGTTGAATTTTTTTTTTTGAACCATAATTCTTGCTTGTAATTATTAAGCCCATAAATTCAGTTCAATTCCTGTTTGCACTGTCTTGTTAATAGGAGGTTTGGACTGTTTGCAGGCTATAAATCCTTTGGAGCTAGCCATGGACGCACTAAAAGAGATACAAACACGATTTTATAGGGACTTCCCCCCTCATCCAAAAGAGGAAGTCTATGGATTTGCAACCCCATCAACAATGAAGCCAACTCAGTGGAGTTGTATGTTTCATTGCTAAAAGTAATAGTTATGCTGAAGGAAATGCTTATTATCCAAATCTCTCTTACTTGTTGCAGATCCTGGAGGTGGGATCAATCAAATTCCAGCTGAGTGTACTATTTCAGGAGATGTCAGGTTTTAATCTTTTGGAAGTCCTTTTATATATGTTCATATATAGAGTTCAACTCTCACAATTATTTTATTCTTTCACAGGTTAACTCCATTCTACAAGTAAGTACATGCCTTCTATGGATAATGGAATTTCATCTCACACGGAGAATGCTATGTTTGTTTCTTTCCAAGCTATATAGCTGGACATTAGCTTCTCATTTTCAACACTTTGGTACATTTGCAGTGTAACAGAAGTTAAGAATAAGTTGCAAGAGTATGTGGATGACATAAATGAGAATATAGAGAAACTACCCACAAGAGGTCCTGTTTCAAAATATGTCCTGCCAGATGAAAATCTAAGGGGAAGGTATGCTTTCTTTATTTCTCTCCCACCTTAGAACACCATTGTACATGAAACATACACGTCATTATTTCTTGGTTACTTCTAAATAGAATACAACAACAACAACAACAAGCTTTAGTCCCAATAACTGGGAGTTTAGATATGTTATTCTTATGCATCTTAATTGAGTTTAGATATGTTATTCCTATCTTTTTATTTTTTATTTTCTGTCATGTAGCCTTACTCTGACCTTTGATGATGCATTTTCTGGAGTTGCATGTAATCTCGATTCTCGTGGCTTTCACGTATTGTGTAAGGCTACTGAAAGGGTGGTAGGGCATGTAAAACCATATTCTATAACTGGGAGTTTGCCTCTGATCCGAGAGTTGCAAGTAAGTCTCCTTTATCCTTTTTTTTTTACATCGCTATCATTCTTTTTCTTCTTCGTTGTTAGTGTGTGCATTGTGTTGGTACATGCATATTTATGTTTTATTGTTTCATAATTCGTGCAACTAATTTCCTCCTCCGGGTATTGTAGGATGAAGGTTTTGATGTTCAAACTGCTGGCTATGGTATGATATTATTGCTACATTTTTTTTTTCCATCCTTTACTGTTCTCTTCATTTTCATACTTTATGTACAACTTCATGTTGAACAAATTTCCAAAAAGATAATCTCACTATTAAAAGCATGTTTTGACTGCATGTTGAACAAATTTTAATCTTGTTTGTGTAGATTAAAATTGAACTTGAATTTAAAACATTTTGAAGAATGTTTGAAAATTAATGTCCAAACCTCAAAATAAACTTAACCATCTAATTAAACCTCTGAATTTTTCTTATAATTGTGTCCTATCTTTTTTCAACATTTTCAATCCCAAATTACAAGCTTAGTTGCAACTGTATGTCAAAGTTGAACTCTGGAACTAATAACAATTTAATAATATTTGAAGTAAAAATCAATTTTTTCCCTTTTTCCAGCTCCTGCCCTACCTCCCACCATAGCCTAATATTGCATCAAATCTTTAGATATTTCTGCATAATTGAGTTCAAACTAATAATTAAGCCTAAATAAAAATGCAAATCAATGGAGTTGCCACATCTGATGGTGCTCAAAGCAAATAAAGGGAGAGGAATCAATTCCATTTTTATGTCTAGAGCAAATTCTCAAGCACAAAAATGCAGTGAATACTTAGTAATCTGAAAATCATATTATGATTAGAATCTAAACTCACACTAATACAAGACACAAGATCAATAAAGCACACACACAAAAAAAAGAAAAAAAAGAAAAGAAACCAAGGTTACCTAAGTTAATAAAAATGTTTCAATTATGATCTAAACATCTCAGTCTACACTGCAAAAAGATATTTCGGCAGGTCTAAATTCTGCGTTTATAGAGTGATGTTCTCAACACCTGCCAACTAAGCAAATAAGTTTCACCTTTAGAAACAATAGATGGGAACTTACCTCCACAGAGTTTTCAAGTTGAATATGCAGGATTTGGTGGTTCAACTTGCCAGTTTTTTAATATTGGTTATTGTTTGGGTTATGGGGATCAGAGTAATATGGTTTGCCAAATTAGATGATTAATTTTGTTTACTGCTAGTGTCACAACCCAAACTTGTTTGCTACAGGTGCTAATATGTAGGATTAGGGCCAGAAAAGCCCTTACCTAGCTCTAATACCTAGAGCATACCTATTGATTTAACTAGATGGAGGTGAATTGGATTAGTTTGATTCGGCAATCATTGGCAAGGCATGATCTTGCATACAGTTGAAATGTTGAACTATCATCTTTTTCGCATCATGGACGTGTAGTAAAACTTGAATTGGAGACAACCTTTTGCTTCTGTATTTTGTTGGTGGAAGTTAATTCGTGTCCATTAAATATCCTAATTCCCTTGTATTAGATTTGGTTTATCATATTCTTGCCGTCATGGTCTTTACTTTTCTTGCATTTTCCTCCTGTGCAGGGTTGATGGCCACATACCATGCGAAGAACGAGTATTGTCTATTTTCCGATATGAACCAAGGCTATCGAGTTTTTGCCAGCATCATCTCCCAGTTGGAAGATTGATGATACTACAAATATGAATGCCCAGATGATCCACCTGTAATGACCAGGTCACGGTGAGGCGTGATATCATGTCTTTACCGGAAAATGATGATGTAGACGCTACGTAGAAAGATGTTGCTAACTGTGTTAATTTGTAGCTTGCCATTTCTACATTTACTGTATTATTTGTAGCCTGCCTTTGGTCCCGGGTCAAGAAATAATAATTATTGTAAGCTTGCCTTAGAAAAATATACTATAACTAAATAAGATTAGTATAGTAAATTGTTTTCTAATTTAGACATATTAGACGACTTTCATTTTTATCATATTGAAAGTGAATATTATTAGTATTAATTTTCAATTTGTGTTATAATATCCTATATCTTTTCTTAGAGATGGCCACGGGCCGGTTCTGGGGTCACGGCCTGTCGGGCCACGGTTTGGGGGTGGGCTAAACCGTAACCGACCCGTTAATTCGCGGGGCTGGTGAACCGGCGGTTCGGGGGCGGGCCGGTTAACCGGCGTTTTGAGCATGGTTCACGGTTTATAATGGTTACGGTTCGAAATTTCGTTGAACTTGAACTGGACCGTTGATCGAACGGTTCCAGTTTCGATTCGACCGCTTCCGATTCGGGAGCGGATGGAGCTGGTTTTTTCACGAGCCGAGCCAGGCGGGCCCAGCTGGCCAACCCGGCCATAGCCACATCTATCTTTTCTCATTTAAATTTTGTCCTAAAGTTTGTTTTTTTAGCGGTAATTTTTCTTTTTTCTTGTAAATTAAATAATTTATTTTATTAATTAATTTGAGTTTATTATTTTTAGCTAATTTGTATTTTATGAAATTATTTAACATTATTTATTTTATGTTTATTTTGATTAATTTAAACTTATTGCCCGTGCAAATTTATTCTAAATTATTTAAATTTATATGTATTAAATAAATAAAAAATAGGATTATAGAAGATTGAAAAGAGAATTAGAAGTTAAATATGAGTTTCTTTAGGACTAAGGTTTTTTTAAAACATTTTAATTTACTAGAAAATTACTTTTTAATTTGAGGTGAATATATGGGAATAAAGTTAGAATCTAATTTAGCAAAATAAAGAAGAGTAGAATTTATGAACATCAATAAACTAGCTGGTTAATTTCTTTTTCGTCCTTTAATTTTTTTTGAATTGCAAATTATTTTATGTTTTATTAATTTTTAATCCAGAAAAAATTGGGCTGTTAGCTATAAATCAAGTCACCATATTTGTTCCTTTCTCAAAAACAACAAAAAAAAAGAAAAAAGGGTTGCCATATATGTTCTATGTGTAGAAATAGTAAATACCCAAAAGTTTCTGTACAAGTGCCAGCAAACAATAAAAGGTGGCCAAAACATTGACAATTTTTACATAGTTATGTGCAGTTTCAAATTAACAAAATACAGTTTTTTTTTTTTTATTAATCCAGTTTTCCTTATGTCCATTTTACGGTCCATGTAAATTAATCGTTACATATTTGTAACTTTTGCCCGTTTAACAGTCCATGTAAATTAATCGTTACAGATTCGTAACTTATACCCGTTTAACAGTCCATGTAAATTAATCGTTACAGATTCGTAACTTATGCTCGTTTAACAGTCCATGTAAATTAATCGTTACAGATTCATAGCTTATGTCCGTTTAACAGTCCATGTAAATTAATCGTTATAGATTCGTAGTTACCGGACGCTCTTTCCGAATTCCAAAAATAATGTTTTGTCCTCAATATCTCCATTTTTTTATTAGACATGTGGAGCAATTTTTAGCCATATAAATAGTTGATATTACTTAACCAAGTTGTCACCACATAAACGTTTTTACTTGTATTATTTACCAATTATATACTCTTCATTTTTTTTACTATCCTTGGTTCACTTTTTTACCGTTACTATTTACTGTTCACATTTTACCCTCTCCGTGATGTATTTCTTTTCTGAAAGGAACTTTGCGTTCCAACTGTAGTTTTGCTTCCGTGAAAAATTTGTCAAAAAAAATAAAATACGTAAAAGAAGTTTGATAAAAAACGTTATCTCCACGTGTCATCCTCTCATTTGTCAGCCTGATTTTCCACGACCAAATTTCACATCTCCTATAATCAATAAAAATAGCCAAAACTATCAATTACTTTCGTAGGCCCACTTTATTCCTTCAATTAACCGTTTGATCTAAGATCAGACGGTCAACAACTTCTGATTGACCCATAATCTTCTTCCTTAGAACCAATAACAACGAGAGGTCCAAATTTCTGTTCAGAAACCCAAAAAATCATTAGAGAGAAGAGAGAGCTATGCTCCGATACAGAAACGAACACCGAACTATAGTCGGCTAATGGAGCTAGCATTGCTATTTAGAACGCTTAATCATACATCTGCTACAGCTTCTTCATTTAATGGTAGAATCGGAAGTTCGTCGAGAACCAGTGAATTTCCGGCGAGAAAAAGAAGAGTAAGCTTTAGTGATGGAGATAGTAATATTATTAAAGTTCAAACACCTTGTGCTAAAGCCTCAACGGAGAGCAGTGAAGGAATAGAAAAAAGAAAAACTGCTACTACTACTCATGGCGGCGGAGGTTTCAGTGGAAGTGCTATGGAAGTTACCACATTTGATCGGAGCTTTGGTGATGCTGAGTTTCCTGTTTGGGAGAAGATTGGTGCTGTTGTTAGACTTAGCTATGGAATCGGTATATTCTTCTATTCATTTATTTGAATGTTCCCCTTTTTCTAATTTAGAAATAGATTCAAACTTTTATTGCTCTGAAAGTAAAGTAAATGTCTTTATGCTTTCTAGTTTCTTGGCTTTTTTAAAATAAATAGTAATTAAGAGGATTTATTTTTAAAAAAATTAAGGGTTTTTATTTTCTTTCTTTCTTTGGAATCAGGTATATATGGGGCCATGGCTCTAGCAGGAAGGTTTATATGCTCAATTACTGGCATAGATAGCATGGGAGGCTTTAATCCAACTTTAGATGCCATTATAGAAGGACTTGGATATGCATCTCCACCAATCATGGCTCTTCTTTTTATACTAGATGTAAGGATTTTTGCCTAATTTCTTTTCATACCCATGAAATTTGCTTAATTTTTTTTCAATTTGCCTAATAACTGTATTACCTAATTTATATATAAGGTGTTGTTTGTTTCATATTCACATCCCAAATTAGAAATGGAACTCTCTTAGTTTCGGTTTGCTACCCAATTAAACAATGGGGAAAAAAGTAGAATATCAAATTTATAATGATTATTACTATTTTGATGCATTGGCATGGCTACATAGGATGAAGTTGTAAAGGTTTCACCTCATGCTCGAGCTATCAGAGATGTAGAAGATGAAGAACTTAGGAGCTTCTTTTATGGGATGTCACCTTGGCAGGTTAACTTTTCTACAATGTATATATGTTTTTTTTTTGGCATGGTTAGATTCATCTTTAAGGCACAAGCATATGGTTTTTTACTGTTGTGCCATCGTTTTTGCAGTTTATCTTGATTATCCTTGCAAGTTCAGTGGGAGAGGAGCTTTTCTACCGGGCTGCTGTTCAGGTCTGGTTTTAACATTTGAACTAGATTAGTTATTATTTGACATTTTGATATCTGTTAGATACAATGGAACCTCGATAAATTAATGACCTTGCTAAAATAATAATTTTCTTCTATCCCTAGTCGGGATTAACATGGTAAATTAATAATTCGCTAAATTTATAAGGTAATACAAAAAAATAAATTCATATAGGTCCCATTTGACATATAAATTATAATCTGTATCAAAATATTTTATACATAATTCATAACTAAATTAAGCAGGTTTCTGAAAATATGAATCTAATGTTACTTATTTCTTTTTAAAAATTAATATCACCTTGAATCTTATCTTTAATTTTTCTTAGAGCATTAAGAAAATTTGGTGTAGATTTCTCATATTATAAAAGAAAGTGATACAAGATGATTGTTGCTTCCAGAGCATCTTTGTGCAAAACTTGTTCTAATTCCACACTATCATCTTCCACTTCATCTTCTTTGTTGGTTTCCATATCACTCTCAGTTATATAAATTAGCGTTCGCATATATCTAGGTTAGTATTCACATTGTGGAGATATAAGCTATATACTCTATAAATTAATAATTATTAATTTACGTGATTATTTAATATCTCGCTGAATTAATAAAATTTCACGGTCCCGATATTATTAATTTATAGAGCTTTGAATTTTTCAGATTGCATTCATTTCTTTCCTAAATTAAATTTTCAATCTTTATAGGGGTCATTGGCTGATATATTTGTGAGGGGCACTGATTTGGTTACTGACGTTCGAGGAATGGCATCTCTGGTTTGTATTTCCTTTCACCTATAATATGCTCTTTTTGTCCTTACCAATGGAGCACTGCAACCAAACTAATCCATTTCTCCAAATTGTAGACGGGTGTGCTGCCTCCGTTTGTTCCATTTGCTCAGGGGTTTGCAGCTGTATTAACAGCTGCTCTTACAGGTTCATTATATTATGTAGCCACCTCCCCTAAAGGTAGGTATTCTCTATCCATCTTAAAAGGCTTTTGTTTTAAGTGCATGCCTGCCCCAACTTGATTTATCAATCCTTTCTGTGTTATTCAGATCCTACTTATGTGGTGGCACCAGTTTTGGAATCTCGATCTGGCCGGGATAATCTGAAAAAACTATTTGCAGGTTCCACTATTCGCCCATATTATTTTTAAACATCCACATTCCTTAGTATTGATTACTGAGTAGCTATAGTTGCCTGCTTGGTTTAGTTTATAACTTCATCTTTCATTGTTTCTGTTAACCCTGCAGCATGGTACGAAAGGCGGCAAATGAAAAAGATATACTCTCCTCTTCTAGAAGGTCTTTTGGCTCTGTATCTTGGTTTTGAATGGATTCAGGTACCCTCTTGATTACATTGTATAATTGACCTATTAGCAATTTGATTTCACCAAGCTTGAGATTAATGGATTCTGTTGCCTAATGATTTGACAAAACCGTCAGACGGATAATATTCTTGCCCCAATGATCACACACGGCATATATTCAGCCGTAGTATTGGGACACGGCCTCTGGAAGATACATGATCATCGGAGAAGACTACGCCAGAGAATCCAGCAGCTTAAAAATGACGAAATAAACTCAAATGGAAGCAGAAGAAACCTTTAAAATGAGCTGTAAAGAGCAGAGGAAGAAGAAAAGATATTAGTACAATGTTTGTATAATGTAGAAGAACATTGTATATTAATAGTCTGCAGAGTTGGTATATAGCAATCAGTAATGTAATCATAGGAAATGATACTATAGAATAGGCAAATTTATACGAGTTGGGTTATATAAAAGCCTTGTTCATTTTGCCAAAAAACAAGAAAAATTGTTCATTAAAACACCATAATAATAGGGTTTTCACTGAATTTTGACATGGTCTTTATATAAGGGTATGATTGAAAATTGGCAAATTCAGAATTTAAGGATAATTTTCAACATTACGATTGTTTGGTTCAAAATTCATTTCTACGCAAATAAATTTTCTAGTAAGTTTAAATTACTTAATTCCATTTTCCATCCAATTTCTTTATCGAGCAAACATTTCAACTTTAATAAAAGTCGGCTACTTTTATGGAAGTTCAATTTCCCCTCAACCAAACAATACCTTGAAGGGTAGTATCAATGTAATACCAGTCGTACTTAATTGGTCGCTAAATAGTGCACTCTCTTTAA
>CANUEY010442262.1:0-14705 GCA_948099555.1 Croton setiger
ATTTTTTTTGCCTCGTGAGTGTTTTTTTTTTTTTTTTTTTTTTTTTTTTTTTTTTTTTTTTTTTTTTTTATGCTCTTCTAGCTGACATTTTATCATTTTGGTTCTTACTATTGTCTTTTCTTTTGAAGCCTTGAAATTGCAATTATGACTTTGAAAGAGCAAGAAGTGTCGTCTCCGCGGACATTGTTGAATTTGAAGGCATGCATTGCAATTTACTCTTAAAAGTCTATGGACTTTTTTAGAACTTGTGCAGTATTTTTTTTTATGTATTTTTTCTTTTCCAATAATGGATTGAAATGTACAGAACCTTGCTAAAGACGACTATGAGAAAAACTTTATTTCGGCTGTGGTACCTCCTGGTGAGATTGGTGTCAAGTTTGATGATATAGGTGCTCTTGAAAATGTGAAGAAGGCATTAAATGAACTTGTTATTCTTCCTATGAGGAGACCAGAACTTTTTTCTCATGGAAATTTGCTGCGGGTAGTGATTTTATTTTTAATATTGTGAATGAAAGTTGATAAAATTGTTTTCAATGTATGATTGTGTCAAGTTTGTTTCAGCCTTGCAAAGGAATATTACTTTTTGGGCCTCCTGGTACTGGGAAAACCCTTCTCGCCAAGGCACTTGCAACAGAGGCTGGTGCAAACTTTATCAGCATAACTGGTTCATCTCTTACATCAAAGGTATGCTGAAAATTGATGCTGTCTCAAATACAATGGACTTTGGTTTGTTCCAAAATCAGTATCCTGTTTGCTATTCCTTGACTTGGATGCTCCCTCAACGATCTAGTTAATAATTTATCTAGAATGGGTAGTTTCAGTGATAAGTATCAACCCTATATATGTAAAACAAGTCCTCCATTTTAAGGTGAGATTAGCTAAAATTGGAACAAAGGTTAAAAGAAATTGTTAGTCTGTATCTTGGTGAAAAAGAGCTCATTCTATTGAGCTAAAGTTATTTTTGCTCAATGCAATGATTTTGATATACAAGCCATCTTTTTTTTAGATGTGAAACTTCTGATTATGACTTTCACACTTAAAGTTCTGTTTTCTCCCATCCTTGCATAATTAGCTCTGTGCCAGAGTGTTTACTTTTGGCTCATTTGGTTCTCCCTTTTAACCAAAAGTTAAATTACTAAAGTGAAAAAATCCTTGCATTCAAAAAAGGAATATATCTACAAATTGTTCTAATGTAAAGAAGTCATTTTTCAATCAATCATATATATTTTTTTATTACTCAATTTCTTTCATACTGAAAAGCCTTCATTTTAAGTTTGTGGCTTCTAGGATAAGAGGAGTTCCTGATTTATTCTCTTTCATATGCCATGCTATTACATGAACAGTTTTCTGCTGGTAACAGGAACTTGAGAAGGTGCAGTTAGTATTAGCATTATCTTTACCATGATTTCAAATGAGATACCAATATGATGAATTGTGTTTCTGCATGAGAATTGCAGTATTCAAGCTGTGGTCTTTAGAATTAAACTAAAATAGGAAAAAAATGATAATAACTTGCTATATTAGTAAATGATAATCTTAGTGCTCATAAAGATTCGGGAGTTTTTTAGTTTTAGGTGATAAAAAATTAACCATATTTTGCTTCAGCTGAATATATGATATTCTTCTTCTCATAGTGGTTTGGAGATTCTGAAAAGCGTACCAAGGCTTTGTTTTCCTTTGCCTGCAAACTTGCTCCAGCTATTATATTTGTTGATGAGGTAAATTCTCTCTCTCGTACACATACATCAACATTTTGGGAAATTATGTCCCCGTGTCCAAAATTTTTATCCATTTTTTACTAACGTCACAATCCACCTTGATTTGCGCTTCAGTATTTTGCCTAAGATGTTCTTAGAACTTACTCAATAATATTGCACCACAACGGTTGTTTTTACATTACCTTTAATAAAAAGTAACAACTAACAAATCTCTTTTTGGTTTCAAAAGTTAAATGTTGCAAACTAGTCTTGATTAAATCTGATATGTCTCTCATTAGTTGTTCTTTGCATTCGTACATCATGGGAAAAAATATTTAAGCAAAATATGAAATCGTAATTTCTTAAGATTTTAAATCAAACAAAATTTCTGCAAAATTATGTAAATGGTTGAAAGGCTTTCACTAGGATAAATTATTAAAAGGTCATAAAAATAGTATGCTTAGTTATACTACATATACTGTTAAGTCGTGCCACTTAACAATGTAGAAAAGAGGTAGGTCAAAACACTGAAACCTACTTTAAAAGCTGTTGTTGAAGAAGGCCTTGATATTTTGAAACAATAGTTGCTTAATAGCTACATTATATTTTGAATTGCTTTGTGTTGGACAATGTGGTACACTGGATTGTGTCTATAGGTTGACAGTTTGCTTGGTGCTCGCGGTGGTGTTTCTGAGCATGAGGCTACAAGAAGAATGAGAAATGAATTTATGGCTGCATGGGATGGATTGAGGACAAAAGAAAGCCAAAGAATTCTTATCCTTGGTGCCACAAATCGTCCATTTGATCTTGATGATGCTGTGATCCGCCGTTTACCAAGAAGGTAAGATCACTGGGCGACTGTTTTTCTCAGCAGTCTTGTGGAATATGAGTTCCAGAATCCTTGCATAAGTTTCATGTATGCTGGTGTTTTCTTGTGTGTTGCTATTTCTTCCAGTGATAAATATTGCTTATGTGATAATTTTGGTTGATGATTAGGATATATGTGGATCTACCAGATGCTGAAAACCGCATGAAGATTCTGAAAATATTTCTCGCTCAAGAGAATTTGGCACCTAACTTTCAGTTTGACAAACTTGCAAGTGCAACTGAGGGATACTCTGGCAGTGATTTGAAGGTAATGTACCGGTATTTATTTTCTGTTTGGAATAAATTTATCATGTAATGCATTTTAGTCCAAATGAATTTCATTCAAAAAATAGTTTGCTGTGAGTTTATACATATTAATTATATACATATAGTTTTGTCATAACTGTCCTATACTTTGAATTATGCTTGTTTTGTAGAACCTCTGTATTGCTGCAGCGTACAGACCAGTTCAGGAACTTCTAGAAGAAGAACGGAAGGTATATTTTCCATATTATAAGTTGTGTAGTCAATGCCTCTATACTGGTGTTCCACAGTTAAGTGGCTGTAATAGCATGACTTATGGAAACAATGCTTAATCTGATTGTTTAATCTTAGATGGATATTATATTTCTGTTCTTGATTTCCCCATTTTTATTTCAACCTGAAAATTACCTCCTGCATGCTAAAATAGCAGTGGGTAACTTGAATATATTTAATATTAAAAGCATTGTGTGTGAGAGAGAAATTAGAAGCTTGTTTATGCCCTTGTGCTCAGCTTCTGATGTCTTGTTTGTTTTTCCCCAACAGGGTGGTGGCAAGGGTGATGCTTCAGTTTTGAGGCCACTTGATTTGGATGATTTTATTCAGTCTAAGACAAAGGTAAATAATCAAATGTATTGCTGCAATATTTAATCATTTCCATTTAGTGCAAATGCTCAGTAATAATGATCGTGCAATTTGAGGGTCATTATTTGCCTTGTTTCACACATAATCAGCAAGATCATCGATGATATTCTTTTTTGTTTTCCTTCTATTTTTAATATTTTAAGCAATATATGTGCGGTGGGTATGCTGCTTTTTGCATGCAGTTGGCTGCCTTTGGAGAAAAAACATTAAATAGTTAAAGATTTGGCATATGTTTCTCCAAATGCAGGTGAGTCCATCGGTCACCTTCGATGCTAGAAGCATGAATGAACTGAGGAAATGGAATGAACAGTATGGAGAAGGTGGAAGCAGGACGAAATCACTCTTTGGCTTTTGAGAAGAACAATGATCATATATTCTTTTGGGGGTTGGGAGAGAAATTTGGGAAGTGGGCGGGAGTTCCTCAGGAATGGAGGAGGTTAAAGCGTCCTGTAGAATATTACCCCCAAATTTTGTAGTCATTATTTAGCATGTAGATTAGTAATAGTTTTAGTAATACTAACATCATATCATAAAAAAATAGTTTTGTGGGAAAAAATGGGAACTTTTATTAATAACTTAATTTTATTACAGCTCTAAATGTTGGCTCACGCATCTATAATATTACATGTTATTAATTTTTCTCTATGATACGAAAAAAGAAACAAATTAAATGCTTAGTTCATTTTAGTATGTGGACCTGCTACGTTCCTTCATCGAACTTGATATATAGATTACAATGGGTTAATTGTATAAATTCATGTCCCTCCTTCGTATAGTTACAAATTTATCTTTTTTCTGTTTGCAAATCAAACTTGTGATTAGGTCAATATAACAATGGATTCTATTTATTTATATTTCGAAAGCTATTATGACATACTAATTTACCAACTGTTCATATTAATGTCTTGTATCATAAAATTTCCTAACTACACTTATATTTTGTTTCTCATTTGATTTAATTGTAATTTCTTTCACTAATCAATTCGCAATGAAACTTATTTTATTGCTGACACTTCACATCCTAATCAATTAGCAATTAAACATTATTTACATTTTAAATCACATAATAAATAAGTTTAATTGCTATTCCTAATTTAACACAACTCTAAATGAAATTGAGTTTTTACAATATTTTTAATTTGAATACAAAGGAGACTACAGATCAAGTAATCGCGTGGAGTAGTCTTCACCTTCACATCTTAGTAGCAAGCGCACTCTTAGTTGTTGTTTTTGTTGTTTTAGGAAATGGCCAAATATATAATTTAAATATTTTTATTTATTTATTTATGAAACAGCAAACTTTAGCTTAAGTGATAACTGGTTTTGTTGCATTTTGTGGAGTTTCATTTCATCCAGCGGCTCATTTTTGGAGCGTAACACAGATATTAATTAACGAGAGTGAGTGGCTGCATAACATTTCCAGTTCCGACGCAGCAATGTCGCTTTTTCCTTCTTCTCTCGCACACGCACACGCACACGCACGCTTCCTTCATCCCCATCACTTGGCGCTCAATTCCCGCCAAAACTCCATCTATCCTTACCAAACCGTTAATTGTTATGTATCTGCCAATCTCAATTCTCACAGAGAACCCATGCTGCCTCCTTACAATGTCCTTATCACTGGTTCCACTAAGGGTTCGTTTTTCTTCTCCTTCAAATGGTTGTTTCGTTTTTGGGTGATTTCTTCCCTTAACTGCATTTTGTTATCCAATTGACGCTAAAGGATAGTGTGCACAGCAACTGCTCTTTTCTATTTTCTAAAGAGATGGGTTCGGTGAATTACAGCTATAGGAGTTGAATGCAATTGCATTTGTCGAAATCTTTAATTAATTTGAAAATATGAATTGTCTTAACAAAAAAAAAAAAAAATATTAGTTATGGTTCCAAGCTGAACCCATCATTGGAAGAAGGTTGAGTACTAATTTATCTAGATTTGAAGATCGATTACTTTATTCTATATCAACGGATACTCTATTAACTCTTTAAAGAATGTTAAATGTGTTCTCTGTCTGTGCATATGTTTTTAATACCTTTGTTATTTGTGACTCATAATTTAGGAATAGGTTATGCGCTAGCTAAGGAGTTTCTTAAGGCAGGTGACAATGTTCTAGTTTGCTCAAGGTCAGGTATGCTCTTGCTTTTCGTTGATGTTTTATAGACCACATATTTTGCTATCAATTCTATTTAGTTATATGAATTTAACTTCAGTACCCAGCTACTTGGGCTATATGATATTATCAAGAAGCATTTGTCAAACACGTTCTCCTGTTTATTTCTTCTTTGCTCTTAATTACGTTTTCTCCAAATCAGATTGAAAATTTTCAATCATTATATTCTGGTATTTATCCTCAGCTTTAGTTCTCAATTCCTTACCATCTCAAAATCCAAGGTAATGTTGGGTAAGCTGTAATGCAATGTAATTGTAATTATGTTTTTATGAATTTTGTATAATGTTACGAAGAAAATAATGTAATGTAATTGTGATTACATGACATTGCTCCGTACCAAAATTTGCCATTAACTAAATTACTGGAAAGTTATTATTTGAGTAGATATCTTAGATTAGTTGGATTCAGGATTGTTTGAGAAGAATATGTGCTTCTGGGTTTCTAGTTCTGTTGTAATCCTCTGGATGCTAGTTTACTGATCAAGGATTTTGATTTATTTCTCTGGAAGATGGATCATGAGATAGATGACCTTCTCTTTTGTCATTTACCACTCTTACTTGGGTCCCAAAACCCTCAGTTTGTTTGAATAATCTCCTATAAAGGGCAACCAGTGTGGTCTTAAACATGTACCACTTATTTGAATTAGTTTGTGTATTGGCATGATCCTTGTTAAGGTAGCAAGAATCATTTGAATCTTAGAACTTTATATGACCTATGGTGCACATATAGATGAATACCATACTTCATTTTTTTTCCCCAAGAAATTTACTTCATAGTTTCACTAATCTTAAAGGACTAGGATTGTAAAGTTATATGTATAACAAATTTTACTTTTTTAGGTTTGCTTTAATATTATCATTCTAGAAAAATGACTAGTATAAATTATATTTGAAATCTTGGAATTTATAGTCTTATCATTTTCCTGCTTACCTGGAGACGGTCATTTAGTCTGGCTGGTCAGGTTCTGTGTTCACAATCGTCTTTTGACCTTAAGGCCTGAAATATTGTTGACGTAAGAATTCGAGTGTGCTATTCAGTATCTGATCTTTATATTTTTGAAATAGCTAGTTTAATTTTTTTTACAAAAATTCTCGACAGCTGAAAGAGTGGAATCTACTGTTCGGAACCTAAGAGAAGAATTTGGGGAGCAGCATGTGTGGGTATTTACTCCATTACTTTTCCTGGTTATTTGTAACTGTGCACAACACTCACACATTTGTGTGGGTGTTTTGCTTCCATAAGTTATTTTCCATCACTTCCTAAGGGGGTCGCCTATGTTAACAACTGACTATGAATCAGCTCTTCCTTTACAGGGTACAAAATGTGATGTAAGAGAAGGGCAGGATGTGCACGATTTAGTCGCATATGGGAAAAAACACCTCAAATACGTTGACCTATGGGTATTTATGTTAAATGTTTCTTGATTTTGCTTCCAGTTATTCTACAGTTTCTAATTGCTGAGCAGACAAAATTATTCAGGCAATAGTAAACAACTGCTTATCAGATAGAACCTCTTCCACACATAGGTGACAATAGCATGCAAATCTAATTGAAAAAGAAGATAGAAGTGATATTTTCTCTATATTAAGAAAAGAAATTGCAGAGATATTTATACGAGAATTTCAACTTGTTTATGGAAATTATATATACAGAATCCCTATGGTTAGGCTCCTAAATAGAACTGAATATTTAAGTTTCCATAATCTTCTTTAAAAAAAAAAGTACATAATCCTAATCAATTCTAAATTGATTAGTTTTCTCTTACTGGCGATTTGACGTGGTTTCTAAGACCAGGCTTACTATACTTTTACCCTCTCTCGTCTCATTTTGTTAATGATGCAGATTAATAATGCAGGGTCCAATGCATATAGCTACAAGCCTTTGGCAGAATCATCAGATGAAGATCTAATGTAAGCTTTTCTAATTTTTTTTCCTATTATTTTCCACAACTTTAACCCTTTCTGCGTGTTGAATTTTTTCAAATATTATGCAGTGAAGTTGTCACTACAAACACCCTTGGTTTAATGATTTGTTGCCGAGAGGTACAAGGTTTTCCTTTTTCTTGAGTGCCACAATCTGGCCTTTTGGCCCTTTTCTCATGCATAATCATTTTCAAGGCTATCAAAATGATGTCGAACCAACCTCGTGGGGGTCATATATTCAACATTGATGGTGCTGGTTCTGATGGACGACCAACCCCAAGGTAATTGCTCAGAGTTTTCTAATCCTCAAGTTTTCAGACTCATTAGATTATATAAAGTTCCTATGGGATATATCATGCTGCAACTATTATTTCCTTGAGATTTCTTCCTGGACAGACTGCAACTACTAACTTTTTTTATTTTTACCCTGGGAGAGTTATTGTCGAGGCAGTTTTTGCCAACTTCGTCGTCCATAACTGATAAGTGCTATCTGTACTGGTACTGGGCTGAAGAAGGTTAGGTATAGCATAAGGTTGAGTATGGAACCCATACCTGGACCATCTATTGCCCACTATTTTTAAACTGAACACACTGTTTATATAAGATTTAATTTTAATCATCTATCTAATATAGGTTTATCCTTTAAACAAATTCAATTCTTCAACTTTCAAACTATTACATCCAAACAAAATTCAACTTTTCAAACTATAACATAAGTAATCATTTTAAAACCTGTAACATCAAAATTTTTATTGATAAATAATATAACAAACATGAAATTAAACATATGGCTTGATTTGGTTTGATGAACCAATTTTGAAGGTAAAACCTTAAACCAAATCACTTCTTCATTAATACCATTATTCAGAGCAAACCAGACAGCCACCACTTAAAGTATTGTGGCTTGAAAACTGAGTTGAGATCAGTTTGCAGACATCTTTATGCATAGCATATTTTTGTGCACGATATTTCCACATAATTTGGGTGCAAACTAGGAACAGCCTGTATTGAATTTTAATGATGTAATAACAATATCTATAAACTTAACTAATCTATTATCCCATTGATATTACAAATGTGTAGTTTTTTTTTTTTTTTTAGAAAAAAAAAAAAAAACAGAAATGTATGTAGTTAACATAACATTTATATCTATTAAAATATATAAACCCTAAGTTTTAGTTGCTTACATGGCACAATGCGAGAATATAATAGGCATTATAACTATTTTATAGATATTGTTATTAAAACATATACACCCTAATTGCTTATATGGCAATATAATAAGCATTTGGGAATCTTTTAACGTAGTTTTTTTTTATTTAATTTTTTTATATATTATGTGAGATAATCATTAATAATTTAATTATTATTACTATTTTAATAGTTAATTTAATTCATATAATTAAGTATTAGTATTTTTTGAAACGATTACATTTAGAATTCCAAAAGTTATATTTAATATAAATTTGAAATCAACCAACAGTCTACCCTATATACATATTGTATCTAATATGATTCCTAAAATAGAGAAAATAATTTATAAAAAATAAACTAAACTTAGATAGCCATTTCCTTTTTTTATTGCTTCAAAATTTATCTGTATATAATTGAATATGAGATGCTACATACAAATGATAAGAAATGTATTTCGAAAATTAATTTAAAATTAAATGAATTTAATATATACCAATTTAAAATATTTCAGTTATTTATAATTCGCTAAGGTGGTTAAATCTATATAGTTCTAACTTAAAATTAGATTAATAAATTAAAATAATAATTTATTAAAATTATATTAAAAATATTTAATAATGTGAAATATAAATCAAATGGTATAATATTTTAAATTATACTTATGTTAAAGACAAGTATAAAAATTTAATAGTGTATAAAAAGGATGCATATATCTGATAAAAAAAAGAGGGTTACAAAATACTAATATAAGGAATACCTTTCAAAATGTATAAAAAGTACAGCTGCATTTAATTTAAATTGAAAAATAATGGTTTCATTATACTTGACACCACATACACGTGTGCAAAATCAAAGTATGAAAAGAATGACTATATAGTCTAAATTGCAAAATAAATTTATAAACAAAAAAATAAATAATACTACTATTGAAAATGTTAATACTTTCATCAATCACTGTACATATAACAATAATTCAAAATAATGTAAAAACCGCACATCGGATGGGATCACAACTAGTTAAATATAATATATTATGGGAATTTAGATGGGTTTTCCCACCCTAATAGATTCTGTAAGATGAGAACTAGGTAGAGGAAATTGACGTTAATTAGCCATGATTATGTATTGAGGTGTAACAGCTTTTGTTGGGTACATTTTTAAGAATATACTGTGAGAACTGTTCACTGTTGCTCTGTCCATGTATCAGCTCTTGTTTTGGATAAATAAATAAAGTAGAAAATTAAAAATCTAATTACATGCTCTCAAAATTGAATCAAATTATTCTTTGCACTTGTAGGACCAATTTAGCTTGCATTATTTTGTATCAATAATTCACTGTTGGCTGAATAATGCCCACCCCTGATTTAAGAAGACTTTTTTTCATTTATGATTCCTATTTTATACTAATTTGGACTATTTATGTGTTCTAGATTAGGACTATTTTATAATTCATTTATTTTTGAGGTTTTACTTAAGACCAATTATTTCATATAGTTCCAAGCACAATTACCATATTGTACCCCTCTTTTCGAGAACTAATTTCCCTTATATTATTATGCTACATCAGTAGGGCTAATCTAGCGTTATTTTGCCTATTGACTTGACATTTTTCTCACTTATATCATAGATTTGCTGCATATGGGGCAACCAAGCGCAGTGTTGTGCATCTAACAAAATCATTACAGGTATGTGCACAACTTGTTTTAGAAAGTTACAATGCTATTAAGTTGTACTTAGCATGTTCAGTACTACCAATCCTTTTCCAATTTACTCATTTGATTCATGCCTGATGAGAATGCCAAGATAAGTTTGGTAAGGGATGGTGCAATGCAGTCTGATTACATTGTCTGAATTTTTGATAATGTTAGAAAGAAAATCATGCAATGTAATTGCAATTACATTGCATTATGGCATTACGACACATACCTTAACAACATTTATGTTGTTATTTTTCAGTTGTCTTTACGTTGATATTTGCATCTTGTTTTTCAATCTGTGTATACCAAAACCTACCTGGTGATAGGATCACTTGTGATACGTGAACTTATTAGAGTTAAGAATTTACTGTGATTGGTTTATAAAATATTTATATGATAAAAATATGCTTGTAATTTTTTTTCCTGAATTTGTAGTTTCCCCAAAAGTGGCACCTGCAAATGGATGTTTGATATGTTTCTTTCAATGTTAATAGGGATAATTTCATTTCAAATGGTTAAAGTTTTCAATATTATATATTTGAGGGCATGAACTTCTTTAGCAATTTACTTCTTGGATTGACAATCCAGTCTCTTTACTCTTTCTCAGTTAAACTGCTTGTATGGATTAAAATTCTTCGGGTCATTTAAGGTTGGAACAAAAAAATAAATAAATAAATTGAGAAGAAACAGATTTATATGATTCAGCATAAGCCATGAGTGAAGGGAGGCTGAAAGCCACTGGTGAGGATGTAGGATAAGAAACAGAATGGAGAACAAAACATACAAATACGTCCAATGCTAGGTAACAAAAAATAAAAAAACCAATACGAAACAATTATTGAAGCACTCTATTGCAGCAAAACCGCAGAGGAACTATTATGCCTAGATCAGATCTACTATTTAAAAATCCTTTAAGATGCAGGGGAGCATCCTGACATTTTTTTTTCCTGAAAATCAGGTTATATTTTGGGTGTTTTTAGGTGAACCACATTTCTTTACACTCCACATCAACCAATAGCACCTTACACTTACTCGGACATCATTATTTTTCCACAACTTCATCATCATTGGAATCATTTCTTGAATTTTCTTTTCTTTTTTTTTTTTTTTTGAAAAGTTTGAATATTTATTATTTTGAAAACATAAATTAGCAAATTAAACGAAGTTAAATCCTTCCAAATAAATGACCGAAAAAAAAAAATTCTTCCAAAAAAAAACTAAACTAAATTGAAATTTAAACCGAAAAGAAATTAAAATATAAAATCCACTATGATAAACATAGAAAAGAGTTAAACCTCATAAAAGTAAAATTTATCATAAAACTATTTCTAAGGTGTTTTGAATTGTTCAAACTTTAAAAAGAGGCATTTGTAAAGAGTTACTGATGCCACAGTTTTGATCCATTATATTTGTTCTGCAGGCGGAATTGCAGATGCAAGATGTTCAAAATGTGATGGTGCATAATTTGTCGGTAAGCATGATTTTTTTTGAAGAGATCAGTAAGCATGATTTGTTTAAGCATTTTTTAAATATTACAGAATACACATATGTTATACCCAGTCATCTAAATGTCTTCTCTAGGTTCATGATTTATGAATCTTTTTTTTTTTTTCGGGTCCAAAATCTAAGGTGAATCCAACTTTGCTATGGTAGGTAGTACCGTTAGTATACACTATTTTTATTTTCTCTAACAATTGAGGTGTAGGACTCCTATATTTGTTTGGTCCAAAACCTGCTATAAAGCCATCTTTGATGTGGTAGGTAGTATTATTATAATAAACTGCACTCTGCATTACAAACCCCTTGTTCAACAATTTAACCGTTAAACCCATTTATATAGTTTCTGGTAGCCAAGCCCTTTATTCTGATCTAAAATCTTGGCTATCTATAGGTGTTTTACTGCGTTTTGTTGATGTCGGAGATGGATAAGCATAGCTGTTCTGATCTATGGCAAATATTTATTGTTAAATGACTAATTGGAGCTTAAAATCCTAATTTCTCAATCTTGGGAGGGGAATCAGCTGCTTTGATAAATATTCTGGATTTGGATCGAAGATTCTGTTGCAACCATTTGTCACACATATAGCTTTGAAATATGTTTTTGGTGGATTAGTTCACACTCAACTCTGCATATGACTATAATTTTGGTGATTTCTATGTTTCATCATGTCTCCTTTTCTTATTGGAAGTACCATTTGCATCCTGCACCACATTATGTTTCTTAATGAGTGCATATAGTTGTAGCAGAGCACTAGAACTTAAATGAGAATACCCTTTGGTTCTGGAGTAAAGCAAATTTATCCAATGTTTCCTTCTCATTAATTCTAAAAGAGTGTTCGCAAATTCTTGTTCCCATTTCTGTGTCTGCAGCCTGGAATGGTCACAACTGAACTTCTCATGTCTGGAGCTACTACAAAGCAGGTTAACTAAAAGATTATCTGGAAGTTGGAGTCTTTTTCTGTAACCTTTTGGTTGAATATTAAGAATATTTTAGGTGTTGCAGGCCAAGTTTTTCATTAATGTGTTGGCAGAACCAGCTGAAGTGGTAAGAATTTGAGAATTTGTCCATCATTCTAGAATGATCGTATGTTAAGACTGGAGTAACTAAATTTCATATTTTCGAGTGATCAACATATTTCTGTTTTGTAACAGGTTGCAGAATACCTAGTTCCAAACATCAGATCCATTCCTGCTAACGGATCAATGAAGCCAACATATATTCGTTTTCTTACTGGCATAAAAGCCTACTCTCAAATATTCTCAGTTGAGTAATAATGTTCATCATCTTTCTGTTGCCTTATGAATTTTTAACTTTATTGGTGTTTATATTTATATTGATATTTTGCAGAGACTAGCTTTTGGTGCAAGAAGAAACAGGTATGTAATTGAAGATTGATTTATCTGTGGGGTTGTGCATGTAATATTATAGCATAGGAAGGAATGAGAAGGCTTGTAATATAATCTAATTAATACAATTACAAACGTAGTGTTGTTGTCAAGTCTTTTTTGTTAAATTTAGACAAATATGAATCAGCTGATAGAATAAAAGAGAGTTTATATGGAAGTACCTGACCATCTGAAGAGAATCAACTTGTAAATCATTTAAGGGGCGGAATTCTACTACTAATTTACTGTTAATAGTCCTTATATTACGATTCTTAATAAAAAAAAAAAAAAAAAAAAAAGTCTTTTATATTATGTTTGCTAAACCTTCGAACATAAGTAGCAAGGGCAAAATAGTCATTACAATCATTATAGTAACTCAAGTTTAGAGAAATATAACCATGTAGTATGTATTTCACATTAAAAAAAAAAAGGAATAGTATAAATTTTATAAAATTAATAAAATATCATATTTTATTGTGTTTGGTCTAAAATACTCTCTTAACTAATTTATTCTATCTTCCATTCAAATTCATCTTCTATAATTCACAATTTCTCTCTTTATTCTCCAATCTCTCTTGCCACAAAAACCAATCCTCTCTACTCTAATTTTCGTCTCCATCTCTACCCTATGAAATTATCTTCTGATCTCAAATAATCATTTAGAAACATCACGTGGAGGAAGAACAGAAGAAGCATCACCATCGCTGTTGAATACCAAAAGCAATGAAGACTGAGGAAGGAAATTGCTGCCACTAGCCTAGCCTGCTCCTTTTCTTCCGTTCATGGTGGTTCTGTAATTTTTCTTTAAAAACTACTTTGGAGGATGAGAACTTTTGGGCTTTTCTCCTGTTTTTGGATGAATTGATTTCATCTTAACTATTCATCTCAATTGATGATTTCTTCTCTAACTACTCTTTCAATTTAATTTTGAACAATTTTATTGAATTTTTCTGAGTATATATGGAAATATATATTATGGAGCAGTATATGAAACTATGGAGTAGTTGTAACATTATATATAGTTATATATACTATCATATATACGAAATAAATGTGAAATATATAACAGTATATATAAGTTATATATATTATTTAGAAAGTATATATAAGTTATATATATAAATACTCCACACAAAATCATAGCATATGAATTTTACAAATTGTCATATATTTGTTCATATATACTGTATATATAATCCATATATACTGGTATATATTCTTTAATTCTCTCAAATATTGCTGTTCCTATTTTTTTTTCTCTTTTGGTGTTAATATATACACAATATAGATACTTAATAAATTGGTATATATGAGCTATATATACCATAAAAAATAACATTTAATCTAGTATATATATATATATATATA
>CANUEY010442286.1:0-12786 GCA_948099555.1 Croton setiger
CCACTAAAATTAATAATAAATCGGTCTTCCAGACTTTAAAACGAGCAGAAATAATCCTTGAGATGTTTCGGGCTAGCAGACTTTTTAAAATAAATTGTGTCTCCCGTTTTCCGCATAGTCTCGTCTACGGCTAAAGATCGGATTGCCTTCTGCAGTTTCAATCTTTCTTTAAAACGCTTCAATTATGCTCATTTTAGCTCCATTCACGCTAAATCCAACTTTTCTTAGCAAAAAAATAAATATTCAAATAAAACTATATTTTTAAGTACAAATTACGCAAAATCAATACAAATAAAACAATAAAAATAAGTTGGATTTACATGCTATCAGTTATGTGAGAGAATTAAACCTATTAAAATAAAATCCTGATGAAAATAAATTTTCAGCCCTCAATTTCTTTACATATTTGATTTAAAAATAGCTATTCATTTTGGTTTTTATTTTAAAATGTAAAAATTGAAATTGAAATTAAGTTTAGACTTTAGTTAAGATTATAAAAAAAATTAATTAGGGAAATTTTTATAAAAAAAGATTAATTAGGGAAATTAATAAATTTAAGTGATCCTTAATTAATATTTTTTAATTAACTAATGTATAAATTTTGTTGTTAGCATTTGGAGTAAAAAGCTTGTTATTATATGTTATATAGAAGATTAGGATTCATTTTGGCCCAAATAAACAATATAAATAAGGTGTTATAGCTTGTATTAGGAATCAATCTTTCTACAACTTTTATAAAGCTTAATTTGCTTTATACAATTATGTCTATTAGAAAAAAGGATTGACTTTTCTTTTAATTACATTACGATTTCAGATTTACTTATCAATATTTGTTAGGGGTTATTCTAATTCTTACCTCAATGGAGGTAATTTATGTTGTTCATTGGTTTCTTCTATTAATTGTGTAATGGTGTTTGCGGCTTCTTTTCTTAGAGTTTCGGGTCAATTGGTTTAATATCTAAAGACAAGAATAAATTTTCTATCTTTGTCTATTTTAGGGTTTTTCATAGCTTCTTTATTTATGTTTTTTGTAGTTTAATACCAAATGATGAGAAATTAAGATGGCACGACCAAAGATGGACACGGCTGTGTGGTGGGCATGTTCTGTTTGCTTCACTTCAACTCTTCTTTGATCTTCAGGTTAGGCTTTCATTTGTGAAACTCAGCCATGTGTAACTGCATTCCACCCTTATAAATGAGTGTTTGACCCTCTTTATGAACCATTTGAAGAATATGGAAGTGCTCCTCTCCAAAAGCCCAATGCTGCCTGAGTTGCTTCGTATCACCTTATCTTGTGATTGGTGATTTTAATGCTATTTTATATGCTTCAGAAAAAGTGAGGGGTGATTGTAGTACTAATAAGGGTATGGAATGTTTGGGAAATTTTATGGACAAATTATGTTTGGTTGACTTGGGTTTTATTGGTGATTCTTTTACTTGGATAAATAGAAGATGGGGACTGATAATATTAAACAGCGGATTGATAGAGGCTTAGCTTCTGTGTCATGGTTTAATGTTTTCCAGAAGGCACAGAATTGTCACTTATAAGAGTTGGGCTCGGACCATACCCCCTGCTGCTTAATTTGTTCAATGAAGATTGGAAGCCACAGTTTTTTTTTTTTTTTTTGATATGCGATGGAAGAACTATCCAGAAGTGTCAAATATTATTCAATCGTGTTGGAGTAAGACTGAGAGATGATCATCAATGTTGCAGTTGCACTGAAAGTTTAGGCATTGCCGCAACCATATTTTGAAATGGTTGAAGGACAATCCATCAAATACTGGGAGGAGGATTTTACAACTAAAACAGAAGATTGCAGAACTTAAGAAGCAAGGTCTTTATCCTGCAAGTGAGGTAAGGGTCCAAGAAAAAGAATTAAAACTTGCTATGGATGAGGAAGAAGTGTTTTGGGCTCAAAAAGCTAGAAACAATTGCTAAAATGGGGAGATAAAAACACAAATACTTTCATTCACAAGTTAAACATCGAAGGCGAGTGAACAGAGTAAATGGCATTCAGAATGAAGAAGGGGCCTGGGTTACAAGTAAAAGCCAGATTGTTGATACTATTCTGCAATATTTTCATGACATATATACTTCTTCTGATCCTTTATTGGATATTGAGGGTTGAGGAATTCCAAGCAAATTCTGGAAAGAGATGAATGCAGAATTGGTGAAAGATGTTACGTTACAAAAGGCTGCCTTCTCTATTCATCCATCAAAGGCTCCAGTGAGGATGGGATTCCTAGATTTTTTATTCAGTCATATTGGAATATTTTTACAAATGATGTCTTTGCTGCTATTAAATCTTTCTTTGACTTTGGAGTCTTACTAAAAAATATGAATCACGCACTCGTTTCTACTATTAAAGATTTGCGTCCAATTAGGCTTTGTAATGTGAGTTATAATATAATTTCAAAAATTCTTACCTCTAGGTTGCAAAAAATCATCGCTCATTTAATTGCTGAAAACAAAAGTGGTTTTATTAAGGGGTGCCTTATTACAGATAATATTTATTATCTTTTAAATAAAAGAGGTGGAAAGAAATATGAATTTTTCATGAAATTGGATGCGAGTAAAGTTTCTGAGAATGTGGAGTGATGTTATTTAAAGGCAGTGATGCATGAGATGGGTGTTTGTGATCGGTGGATAAATTGGATTAGGGCTTGTGTATCCTCTGTCAAATATTCAGTTAAAATTAATGGAGAATGACATGGATCCATTTGTCCTTCGAGAGGTATAAGGCAAGGGGACCCTATCTCTCCACTTTTGTTTCTTATTTGTACTAAGGGGCTGAATTGTTTAATTAACAAAGCCATCGCAGAGGGGGTTCTCTCTGAAGGTTTCACACTTGATGTTTGCTGACGATTCTTTGATTGTTGGAAAAGTAACAAAGAGGGAATTTCAGAATTTGCAGCAAGTGCTTATGAAGTATGCAAGCAATAGTGGGCAGAAGATTAATGTGATGAAATCAAAAATACTCCATAGCAGATTTGGTGTAACTTAGCAAGTCTGATTGGAGTGTCTATAGTTGAAGTGATTGATAAATACTTGGGACTACGTTCGACAATTGATCGTTCAAAGAAGATGACTTTCTAGTTCATTAAAGATAGAGTCAAGGTTCGTATTTATGGCTGGAAAGAAAATTTTTTGTGGCATGCAGGTAAAGAAATTTTCATCAAAGCGGTTATTGGTGCCATTCCTCTCTATGCTTTTTCATGTTTCAAAGAGCCTAAGGTTTTAACTGATGAAATCAATTCAATGGTGCGTTTGTATTGATGTGGGCAACTGAAGGAGGAGAAGAGGGTTAGTTGAGTCTCTTGGAAGAAATGTTGTCTTCATAAAAAAGATGGCGGATTGGGGTTCAGAGATCGGGAGGGGTCAATTTAGCCCTTTTAACGAAGCAAGAATGGAGATTGATTAAAAAGCCAAATTCCTTGCTTGCTAAAGTATTTAAACCGAAAGATTATCGTGATTCAGACTTCTTTTCAGTTGCTGCTCCAAGAAATGCTTCTTGGGGATGGAAGGGCATATTAGCAGGTAGAGAAATTCTGTAGGAGAATAGGATGGCAGTTTAATAATGGAAGACACGTTTCTTGTTTGAAGATGCTTGGATACCAAGCTATATCCTTTTATAGCAACCTATAGAGCTAATAGAGATCCAACAAATTTCAGAGGGTTTATCAGTTAGTGGATTGGGGACAAAGATCTTTGAATGGGGCCTTGTTGGAGCACAACTTTGATCAGGAGGATGTTGAGGCAATTATGGGGCTGCCAATTACCAATGGGTTGAGGAATGATAAAATTGTATGTCATTATACATCAAATGGTGTATATTCAGTCCCTTCTGTTACAGGAGGCAATGAAACTATTTTATGCAGAGAATGGATTTAATGGTGGCCATAATTTAGGTCATAGTTGCTTTCCTTGGTCGATGGTATGGCGGCATAATATACCTAGAAAGCTCCAGACCTTTCTCTTGAGGTCTCTTAGGCAAGCTTTGGCAATTGGGAAGAATGTGGACTTCTGTTGTGAATCTGAAACTGAAGGACATGTGTTCTTTCATTGCCCTTTTGCACGCGGTGTTAGGCTCTTGTCTCCTTTAGGACTGAGGTCAGATGCTATTTCGGGAGGTAATCCGAACGAGGTTTGGATGAATTTAGTGTAGGTACTGCAGATAATTAAAGATTTTGATGAGCAATTGTGTCTGGTAGTTTTTATTTTGTGGCAGAAATGGAAAGCCAGGAATAAAAGGGTGTTTAATGAAGAAACAGTAGGTTGTGAAGGAGGCATGTGCTACCTGGGAAGAACTTAAAAATGGCAGAATGCTTATAATGTTATGTGCAATATTACAAGCAGTGGATTTGTGTTTCCTTAGAGGATGGAGAGCTTGTTGAATAGAGACATATTCAAGAATTGTAGCTGAGGCTTTAAGCGGATGGGCTACAATCCATTACCAGCTGAAGGAAATACATGAGGAGGTCCAACATAAACTCTTTTTATTGCAGGGTTCCTGTATGTATGTTTCTAGGGAAAGAAATGGCTTGGCCCACCTTTTGGCTAGGGATGTCGTAGATTTTTCTTTCTCTAGTTCCGTTTATTATCTTGTAACTATACTATTTGATGTTTTAAATATGTAAAATTTATTTCTTATTAAAATATGTTTTAAATATAATTTAATGTTCTTTATTCGAATATAATTTGAATTTAATTAATAATAATTAAATATTTTTTATTAAAATATAATTTAGTTTTTTTTAATTATAATTAATGGTATTCTTTACTAGATATGATTTAAATTTAATTAGTAATTACTATAAATAATTATATAGAGACAAATTCAAATTTTATATAAGCATTTTGAGCGAAACTAAATCACTTCTCATTAATAGTAGTATAAAACAATTTTATTTTCAATTGTTTTAAAATTGAATTTTAGTTTCCGTTGTTAAGCTACTGTTAATTTTTATTTTTTTTAATCTTTTGTAGCATAGGATATGAGATTGAGACTTGTAAATAAGACTGAGTGTTCACTAACCTTTACTGTTTACCTACGTTTTGATAATCAGTAACTGATTTTTTTTTTTTATATAATTAAATTATCATTCGGTAACCTAATTTTTTTTCCAAAAAATAATTATATTTTCTATCAAAATCTGAATAAAATTATACCAAAATCAGTAATCAGAACCATCATTTGGGAATAGTTTTCATCATATTCATAATCAACATATTGATGCTTCTTCTTTTATTGCACAACCAACATTGATGATGTTGTAATTCGTGAAAATGTGAAATATTTATCCCCAACTGCCTCTGATCATCCTTCTACAATTTGAAAAGATTTTCGGCCTTTCGCCAAAATTATAAGTTAGCTGCTATGAATACTCGAATTTTTTATGCTTAAAAAGAAGGTTTTTTTGGGAATGAAAATAGTCAAGCCGGACCGGAGGTCATTTTCAAACAATTCTGAAAGTATGTCTTTATGGTACTTAAAATTTTCGAAAAAATATGTTGATCAAGAAAGTATGGTTGGATTAGCCAAAAAAGCTACGGAACAACCGAAAAATCAGTTTGAATGGAAAAATAAAAAAACAAGCAGAAACCTGTGCACGCATGCGCAGTTCCCGCAGCCTCGTGTGTAGATTCTCCGTGAACGCATGCGCACATTTCCAGTGTGGCAGCCTACGTAGAATCCTGTTGTTGGATTATATGTGGCACCCTGAACCTAAACCCTACGTCGTTCCGACGTCATTTTCATGCATTATATGCATTTTCATTTAAATGCATCATGATTTAATTTGAGAATCAAGTTAATTTTGGATTATATGATTTGAACATGATAATATATGATTTGGATAAGAAAAATAAGTTATGTTATAGGCTCGTTTATCGTTGAAAGACACGAACAGTGCTATTTAGGATCTTCGAACCCACGTGATCGGAAAATGCCGAAATCGCGGGTTTTGATATGATTTTGATATGATTTTATATGTTTATGAAAATATTTTAAAGAGTTTTGGAACCCTAATTTTGCGACGACGTCGTACTGTTTTAGTTTCGTAAAAATCGTCGCGCTTCGCGGTCGGTTTAGGGCACTGACCAAACCACGACAAATTTTTTTATTCTGATTTTTACGAAACTTCACCCATTTGTTATTTTCATTGTTTTAACTTTAAAATGTTACTGAAATCCAGAATTGGAAGTGGAAATGGACAGATTTAAGAAGGGAAATGAAGAAGGGTTTATTAGAAAACCTAAAATGTAAGCAAAAGGGGATAATTAGTGTTTTTGATTAAAAAGCAAGGAGGAGGTGTAAAGTGGCCATTTAGGGATTTGTAGCATAAAGTGTATGGGTAAGTAAGAGGTCTGGACATGAGGGTTTGGTGAGAAAATAGAAGGAAAGAAAGGAAATCAAAAAGAGAAAGAAAAACGAGAGAAAAAGAAGAAGAAAGAAAACAGAAAAGAAAAGAGAAAAGGAAGCCAAAAAAATTACATGGCTGTGTTCCTTACAGTTCAGGGAAGGTGAGGAAGTGATTAGATAGAAGAGATGGACGAGAGGTTGGCCGAAAAATCAAGAAGATAGAAGGATAGGGAAAACAGGGGATAAAACGATAACAGTGGGAAAAAGAGAGAGATGAGAGAAAAATAGTTTGCATGAGATGTTTTAATCGATTGGGAAGGTTAGTAGGAACGGGGAACTAAGTTTTCACGTCAAGTTTTAGCCGGAAAATCACTGGGGAAAGCTGATTTTTGGCCAGAGAAGTTATCAGGAAAACAGAGCAGCTACTGGAAAGCTTCTGCCCATGGGTGAAGAAGACGGTCCAAAATGGCACGGGAGGCGTGCGTTTTGGGGATCTGGCATGCACGCGGGCGAGCTACTGCGGGTGAGATCAAAACGCACGCAGTTTCTGCATTTTAATCCCTGCGAGTCGCGCAGGCTAAACGGAATAGGACTGTGCGTTTTGAGGAAAATAGCTCTTATGGTGCCTGGATTTCGGTAATCCATGTTTTGACCCTTTGAACCTTAAATGTTTTTGCAATTTAGCCCTCCAGAATGAATTTATGTTTGTTTTCAATTTAGTCCAATTGTTTTAAGTTTGATAATTGCAATTTGTCCCCTGTAGTTTCTGCAGCCTTGCAAATTAGCCCTTCTGGGCAGATTTTGTAATTATTTATAATTACATTTTGGTCCCTCAATTTTATTTATTTACACTTTTGACCCAGAAACTTATATAAATTATGTTTTAACCCTTCCAGCCTAATTTCAACGTCCTGAATCCTTTTTTGACGTCAGAAATTTATTTTGAGATCGTTTTGAGATTGAAAATTAAGATTTAAATATTTTGTTGAAGAATTTATTTATGAATTTGGTTTTAATTATTTGTTTGGTTTATTTAAATATAGTTTTGGTTTTAATAATTATAATTATTATTAATTATAATTATTATATGATAAATTGAGATTAATAAATATTTTTATTATGTTATGAAATGATTTTCAATGTGGAAAATATACGGATTTAATTTAAACGCAATTAACTCAGAGATTGATTATGAAATCATGCATCATATCATATATGGATTTCTAATTTGGTTATTTGAACATCATTGCTATGTTATGCATTATAGGCGCATCGAGTTCTCGAGCGGCATGAGGTAGCAACCCGAGGGCCACCCGAGTTCACAACAGTGAGGTAAGTGCTAAACCTACTTATTTATGTGTTTGATATGAACTTTGTGATATTGCTAAGTATGCTATATTGAGCTGTTTGGACTAGTACTGAAGTTCGGTCATCTATGAGGTATGAAACTGCTGTTATATATTTTTGATAAACTGTTTGGACCGGTACTGAAGCCCAGTCAATTGAAAATATATGATATATGAATTTCAATGTTTATGGTTCCTGAGTCGGTATTGAAATCCGACCAGTTGAGTTATTTGATTTGGTTTAAATGATATATATGTGCTATCTTAACCGGTACTAAAACCCGGTCATATATTTATATGAAGCATGACGAAATGAAATGTATGTTTTATAAGTGCATTTTCACAGGACTTAAATATGGCTATTGTGATTATCTTAGCCAGTGATTACAGATTTCACGTTTGAGAAACCACGGTTTTCTCTATGATTTGACGGAAAAGCCTACTGGTCCTATATGTTATAGAAAGACCTATGGGTCCTATACGATGCAAAATGATCTGGTGTATACTGCATAATAAATGTTGATCCACGGATCCCTTTTTGACCGACGATATATTCCGGTCTTACAGGTTTGCTGGCCAGCTATGGTTACTGATATGCTGTGAAATTCCCGGAGCAACACTTGGTCGATAAATCACAACTAAAGAAAAAGGAAAGACATGTCATTATGCATCTTGTGATATGATTTTGATTATATATGCTATAAATGACCGATATTGAACATTCTTGATATGTTTTGATGAATTGCCCTATTTGTTGACTGTATTGTATTGTTTAGCACTTGCTGAGTATGCGACTCACTCAAATCACACAATGTGTTTTCAGGTCTGCTGTTTGAGTGAAGTACTGAGACTTCACTGGTTTATGCTCAGGTTGGTACAGTTGAAGCCTAAGCCTCTCTTCCTCACACCACGACATCTGTATCTGCTGTATATAGTTTTTGCTTTATGTTATTTCTTGTATAGCATAATTATATGTTTTGGTTTATGTATATAGTTAACCTGTTATGTTAATAGAGTTTTTGGATAAACAGGCTTAATGAGATGTAAATATGAGTTGTAATATGTTTGGTATGAGTTTTGATTTATGCTTTTGTTATATGTTCAATTAATGTTTGAAATGGACTTAGGTTAATGTGAGAATTAAAATGTTATAAAAAAAGGGGCATGTTTTATGACGTAAGGTATAAGAGATGACGTTATATTTTATAAGAATTTATAAGAATCAGTAATAATTTTTTTTATATGATTATTTCAATTTTTATGTAAAATCAATAAAACTCAATAAAAATAATTAATATTTAATAAAAATCATTAATTGTTAAAATTTTTATTGATTGTTATTGAATTTTACTAAATTTTAAGTCAATTTCATTTTTTTTTTCATTTAAAAAACCTTAGTCACCATTGATGACTTGAAATTTTCAATGATGACGAAACCTAACAAATCATATATCATCCAAAATTTCTCAACCCATAGATTGCGAATATGAACTCAAATTGGGAGATTCTTCACCGGTAAGATGATGAATCGAAGTTTGAAATATTTCAAATCTAAAGAGAACCCAAAATTCGATTTTACTTTTTGTAAGTCTTCTCATCGCCTATTGTCGGACTTCTTGTGCCGGTGGATGTCACTGTTGCCTGAGCTGGTGACTAGTGTCCCTGAATGGTCCATATCGATGGTGAACGGTGATCAACAATGGTGGTATTCATTTTGTGTTTCATATTTTCATTTTTTTTTTAAAAAAAGTTAGTTTATTTTTATTAGAAAGGGGAAAATTTTGGTGTTTTTTGACATTTTTTAATGTGTTATTTTTTTTAAAATTTCAAATATTTTGTATCATTATTTAGTAACTCCACTTGATTTATTTGTGCTAAATGGCTAAATTTCCCAATATTTATGCTTCATACTTATGTTTCTAAGACATAAAATGTTGAAGAAGAAATGGGAAGATATAAGTATTATTTTAATTTATTTAATTCTATTGACTAACGTCACGTGTATATTGATTGTATTGCTCGTTTACACCAATTCATCAAGTTCGGTAATGTACCAAGGTAAATTAATTTTTATTGTTACTATACGCTAACAGTTGTATTATATAATTTTTGAGGAAAATTTTATTTTTAATATTACGGGGTTGAAAAATCCTCCAACTTTCTTTTTCCAAGAAAATATACTAAAATATATATATATATATATATATATATATATATATATATATATATAAGTATAACTAAGTAGGACCAAAGACAAAAAAGGGGGGTGAAGGCGCCAGGTCAGGTCAAGCTAGCGTTGCGTTATTATTCCACAAACTAGAGTCCAAAATCATATCAAACGGAATAATAAGAAATTCAGTCATAGCACCCATTTTTTGAATTCATATCCCCACCATTTCCTTATATATTCCAACCACTATCATTTTTCAGATAAGTATCAAGAAAAGTAAGATTCATATCTAAAATTCTTGATATGGCCTTCTCTGCAACAATTCCGACCTGTGATCATTCTCTTCTCCTCAAGGATTCCACCTTCAATGGCCTGAAGCCTCATCCTAAACTCCCACTTAACCACCTCAAGTTTCATGTTCCTTTAAAAACAGCCACCAGAAGTATACCCCCACTCATTTCCAACTCCTCCTCCGTCTCCCCGCAACCTGTCGAAACTACTCAAGAATCTGTTTCCTTCATACCAAAGATTCCTCTCCCTGACTTCCCCTTCCAACAATACATGGCTGTTAAGGCAAAGAATGTTAATAAGGCACTAGATGAAGCTATACCTCTACAGCATCCTTTGAAAATCCATGAAGCAATGAGATATTCGCTTCTTGCTGGAGGGAAACGCGTCCGGCCAGTTTTATGCATTGCTGCTTGTGAATTAGTGGGTGGAGATGAAGAAAAAGCTATGCCGGCTGCTTGTGCAATGGAAATGATTCATACCATGTCTTTAATCCACGACGATCTTCCTTGTATGGATAACGATGATCTTCGACGTGGAAAACCAACAAATCATAAAATGTTCGGCGAAGAAACTGCAATTCTTGCCGGAGATGCTTTGCTCTCTTTTGCATTTGAACATGTAGCTAGGGCAACGAAGAACGTCTCGCCTGAGCGAGTGGTTCGTGCCCTAGCTGAGCTTGGCTCGGCAGTTGGGTCAGAAGGATTAGTGGCAGGCCAAATTGTAGACATTTCTAGCGAAGGAAAACAAATAGAATTGGAAGATTTGGAGTATATTCATATTCATAAAACGGCTGTGCTTTTAGAAGCATCGGTGGTTTGCGGCGCCATCGTAGGCGGAGCCGATGATGAAAGCATAGAGAGAGTGAGAAAATATGCAAGGTGTATTGGATTATTATTTCAAGTCGTTGATGATATTTTGGATGTTACAAAGTCATCGGAAGAGCTCGGGAAAACGGCCGGAAAAGATTTGATTAGTGATAAAGCAACTTATCCTAAGCTTTTGGGTATAGATGAAGCGAGAAAATTGGCAGCTAAATTAGTAGATGAAGCTAATCAAGAACTTGCTTATTTTGATTCTGCTAAGGCTGCATCATTGTACCATTTTGCTAATTACATTGCTAGCAGACAAAATTAAGTAGTGGTGGTGGGACTAATTAATTAATGGTTGTATTTGTTTAATGTTGGCCTCAATTATGATCCAACTTAAACTTATCTCTTCATATGTTGGTTACTGAAAGATCTTTTGAACGTGTTTACAGATTTTCTTCTGTTCGTAATCAGTGCTCAGAGTTGTTTATTTGTAAGAGACAAACTACTATCATAAGTCAGCATGACTGTTGAATTTCATGTATATTTTTTTTCTTTTTAAAAGAAGATTGAATGTGCTACTGGCGCAAGGTGCGGATCGCATATTAAAAATTTTCTTTTAATTTTTTATATAATGTACTTAAAAAAAAAAAAAACAAAAACACTAATAGCAGGTGCTCCTTCCCAAAGCTAAGATCAATTTTAGTAAGATTCAGTTTACAGAAATTGATTTTATTTTATTAATATTTTTTGTGAAACTAAATAAAATAAATTCAAAATTATATAAACCTAAGATTTATGGGAATTGATCTCAAATGTTGAATAGATATAATTCAACTCTTTGATTGAAATAAAAAAAATTGAAAATAAATTTTTTGAAAAACAAATAAGGAGCACCAAGAAGCTATTTTCTTAAAAAAAAAAAAAAATTATATACTAGATTGTACTAGATTGTATGTGTAAATGGTAGTATATAGTACCTTTTTTAGTTTATTTTACTAAATAGTAAAAATTTTGATAAATGTAATAAATAACATAGTTGGAACTCTATTAAGTATATAAGATACAATTTTTAGTGCCTCTCCCTAGAGTGATTCTGGTAAGGGAGAATGACTAATCATACTCCTTACCATATATTTTGTCTTTTAGCTACACCATTCATAGCAGGTGAACCTGGCACAGTGTACTGTGGGACGATACTACTTTCCTCTAAGAATTTCGCAAATGGTCCTTAAAATTTTTCACCTAAAACGTCATACCTACCATAGTATTCAATACTGTGGTCAAATCTGACGCTTTTAATCCTTTTTTGGAGTTGGTTCTCAACTTCAGTCTTATAACTTTTGAACATGTCCAGGGATTGCAATTTCTCATGTAAGAGATAAAGGCGGCCATATCGTGTAAAGTTGTCTATGAACGAAATGAAGTATTATTTTCCATTCCAAGGAGCCTTAGGGAATGGACCACAAATATTTGTGTGTATGAGTTTAAAGACGTCTAATTTCCTGTTGGCACCGAATCTCTTTGCATTTGTTTGTTTTCCTTTGATACAGTTTACACATACATTAAAACCTGTAAATCAAGAGGATCAATAATACTGTCAGACACAAGTCTCTCAATTCTCTTTTTAGAAATAGAACCTAATCTCTTATGCCATAACGCTTGAATTTCCATTGGTTAATTTGCGTTTTATGCCTATTGTACTAATATACAAAGATTCATGAAATAAAACAATTGTGTCAAGCAAATATAAATTATCATAACCAGATAAAGAACCCAAACCAATTAAATCTGAATTTTGAAAAAGATTA
>CANUEY010442325.1:0-14209 GCA_948099555.1 Croton setiger
GAAGGGCCTTGGAGGGGATCTGTCAAAGCTGACGCAAGAGAGTACGAATACATGATGGGGGTCATTCTCTTTACCCCAGTGGCTATTCTAGCTTTGTCTCGGAGTTCCAGACCCGGTTGCTGTTCTACCAAGCCTTCAGCCCTCAGAAAACCGGGGTGCCGCCCTAATGACCGGACCGATTGGGAGGGACCGCCGCCGGACGGGCAGACCTAGAATCGTTGGATCCAGTAGTAGGTAAAAAAAAGGGTAGCCCCGGGCTTGGGGCTGGATTGAATCCTTTGCGAACTACGAATGACTTGATCCTGTCCAAGCGGGAAGTTTGCCTGGTCGATCTATCTACTCCAGCTTTAATCGTAGTTTTCAATCACACATCTCCTTGCTAAGAGGTAGCTGGCGAAAGGCTTTAAACAATTAACTAGAAAGCTAGGATTGAACTAGTAAACTAGCTGCCATTGCATTGAAAGAAGAGGGAAATTCCGTAGTTATCCCATCACTAAAGTCTGAGGGTGAGAATCAAATCATTCAATGTTCAGTACCGGTGCGTAGCGCTTTCTGTTTTTCATAGTAAAGATGTGCCCGTGGGAGGAGACTGGCCTTCTTCTTCTGAGATGGGATGACGAGAATATGCTCTGCAGATGTTTTCAGGAAGAAGAGAAGCCGGTGTTAGCAAGGAGCGAAGCGAAGGGATGAAAGGGGCGAAGGCAAGAGGTCTAGGTCTTTGCTGCCTGATTGATTGCTTAAAAGCTTGAAGTGACGAACGAATACGCTTTGTTGAATCAGAAATTTTTATATAGAGGCTTCGAAGAAGCTGTGAATAGGTCCTCGGTTCTTCTTTTCCAAAGGGAGTGGTCAGTGGAGGAAGAAGAAGCTCTTACAGAATCAGCCGCTCTTAGCTCTTAATGGAGTTATTTTCAAGCTTTCACGTCTCCTAGGCTAAACCGATTTAGCTTTATAGAAGCACTCTCCTTTAATCGCTTTCGGAATCATCTTCTATCCCCAGCAGCAGGAACCTCTTCTTTCATGAGCCTAGGGGCACCGATTCCCAGCCTGAGAAGTTCTAGCTTAAGCTTCCCCTTATCTTGTCTCAATATTCAGTCTTGGTCTTCACTCCCAATCTGATCAGGGGGGTAAAGACGCTCTCTTTACGTACATTATGTAAAGAGCACTCGCTTTGTCTCGTGAGCTTAACCTAGTAGGCTCCTTTCTCATATCATATGAGCTCGCTTCCCAACAAGCAATAGCTCCTTGGAAGAAAGAATGACTTTAGAAGAACTTGGCCGGGCTTTTCCTTGTAAGTAAATAAGAATAATGAAAAGTCAAAGGAAGGATTGGTAGTGTAATGCGCGGCTTCCTTTGCTCTCAAAAGCCTTGCTTTCAGGTTCAATTTCAGTCTAGAGGCTAGGAGTGAGGCTCTTTCCCTACAAATATGCGGATTCTTCTTATGCTATTGCTATGGTTGTATACGCCATGGGCTGGGAACAACGGTAAACG
This sequence comes from Croton setiger, assembly GCA_948099555.1. NCBI lineage: Eukaryota > Viridiplantae > Streptophyta > Magnoliopsida > Malpighiales > Euphorbiaceae > Croton > Croton setiger. The sequence goes on from CANUEY010442325.1 coordinate 1,492, forward strand.
TAAGACCTTGTTGACTTTACGATAGTAGGCTAGGCTTGCTGCGGAAGAGAAAGTTGAACTCATTCCTGCCTTTGCAATACCAGCGCATCTTGTGCCACAGAATCGGTTTAGCTCTGCCTCTTCCCCTCTATCAGAAGATTGCCTTGTGCCTTGTGTGGAAGGTTTACTCTTCACTTCAGTCAATGGGAGGAATCCCCTTATCTAAGGTTCTTTGTATGGCACTCTAAACTCTCTTTCTTACGCGAGACAGAAAGTGTAACTACCGATTCCAAAACCACTACAGCTCTTAGGGTAACCTAAACCTGACTGTCCTAACTCTGCGGCTGCAGGGGAAAGATCATCGGATTCATGCATCGAAGGAGCTGTCCTGGTTGGAGGAATGGAAGAAAGGCTGTACTAAAAGAACTTATAGGGATAAGGGCTAGCACATGACCTACTTCTCTGAGAGAAACTTCCTATTATTCGATCTTATTGGCTTAGCCTGGAGAGTTAGCTGATGCTGATCTGGTAGTGTCAAAGAGGCGATTCTCAACAGCAGAGATTATCGGACATGAAGATAGGATGAAGATGGTGGGATGAAGCAGTCTTTTAAAAACCATTGGTAAGGGAAGGAAAAGAAGTAACTGAGGGAAGGGACCTTTACCATTTCGCTTCTTCCGCTTTTGGGGATTCAACTAATAGAACAGAACCCGAGGGGAACGAAAGGAGTGACCTTCACTCGGATTAGGGGCTAACCTTTAATGTCGAGGTGAGCCGGCAAGACCGGGGAAAGAACCTAATGAGACCCTGTATGAAGCTCGGGTGCTTCATGTAGAGAGAGACCGAAGCCAGTCTAGTTCACTTCATGATGCCAGGCAATGAATCAGTCAAGTAGCGGCTCCTGGCTTGATTGAATGCTGGAACAGCAGGAGCTGCTCTACTTATTTCCTAACCTCGACCCCTACTCTTATCTTAAGCCCCAGACGTGGGAACTGAACCCACTGCCCTTGTTGCTTCAAGCTCACTTGAGAAGTTTCCTTCATCTAGCCCCCTGGGTAGGTTCACTTCTTTTTTCCGATCTTGAGTTTGCTAACCCGACCTACCTACCTCATTGAAAAGGGGATTTGCCCCAAGACCAATTCTTTCTATGTTTTTGTTTAGGTGCGCGATTGCTATTGGTTTTGGGCTGACCCTAGCCTAATCTGAGAAAATTTTATGTATACGAGGATGTGATCAATTGGTCAGGAAGATCAACAACAGTTTTTTCATTTCTCATGAGATTGGTCATCCATGAATTCCTTCATTGAGTCACTAGACGGGAGAGAGTGAGTTGACCGAGGGTCATTGATGGAACAAGGTAGCCGAAGGGAAACTTTTGGCTGGATCGAATCTGTCTCGTTATTTCGTATAATAGTGAGTCCGTCCTACCATAGCTCGTTCTTAACTTAACACAACGATAACATCTATTCTGGGACACACAAGAAAAGACCCTTAAGTATATCTCATGTAGGAAAAACCGGAATTTAAAATAAATAAGAAAAAAGAAAGAGTAAACGAGCAATCAAGAGGCTAAGAGAGAATTGGTATCTGTGCACCGCTGCGCCCCTTATCATCTTAATGCGACCAGATCAACTAACTATAGTATAGGCCAAAGAAGACCAAAGCGGACAAGATTCTCATCTTTCTGAGTGATCTTCCAGGACGTGGTGATCACTGGTTGGTGCTGCATTAAAGAATTGCTCAATGCTAACCCATGGGTCTACGGCGCTTTACCAATCAATCAATTAATGCGAGTACCACCGTACATACTGTACTCTTGCACAGAGCCTCTTACTCGCCGAGTGGATAGGCAGCAAGCACAACTGGATCTCCTCATCTACGATGCCTCGTTCTTCCATATGTACCTTCAAAGCCAAGCCTTATCTTCGTCTCAGAACTCAAGCCCCTTCCCTTTACTCCATAGGGCCTTCTCCTATTCCCCGGAACCCTATCTACTTTTCTACTTTGGCCAATAATCTTCTATCTTTGGTCATTGGTCCAAGCCCGGTTTGTCATCGCTGTTTGGTATTCGGGAACGCCACCCACCTGGATTATGATATAAGATAGCTTCCAATTTGTGTGGCTGAGGGCAGGCGATCGACCCGGATTTTCTGATCTTATTCCGCAACTCGGGATTGGGCCCCTTGGAATCATCTGCACGACGTTTCATATTTTGTAAGATGAGATTATCATACTCGTGTTGGATCAGCAGGTATCTACTACGTCTTTCCCCTTTGGATTGTAAAATTGGGATCTTCAAGTCTACTCGTTCAGTTTTCTAGGTGACTCGTTAAATTCCGTAGGAAGAACTTGGAGGGATGACCGTCGTCAATAGTGAACCCACCTATGTAGCCACACTACTCAATGTGGTGGTTAATGCTATACTCGCGGGGAAACATTTCATATGTGTAACATTGTGAGAAGGGGAAGATTCGCCGTCAGAGTGATTCCTATGTTATGTTATACCGTTCGTCTTTATTGCTATCTCTACGTATTGTTCAGCTTCTCGCCGGGCTCGCCGATCATATAGTAGGTGTACCGTGAGTGGAAAGAAGGCAGCAAGAATGAATCTTTCTAAAATCAATACAGCCCTCTTAGGGCCTTTTTGTTTAAGGGCTGCTCGCCTTAAGGAAGTGGGATAGCGGAGGTTATTTCGGTAAACCGATGCATGAGCGGAAGCTCCCATGTCCCGCCGACCCCCCGAAAAGTAAGGTAGTAAAACGGCTCATAGGGAGTCAGAAGCAAGCAGAGTCAAAGGCGGGTCAAACTCACATAAGCAGAAGGGGAGATACATTCATGAAAAGCGAGAAGCCATGCCGTGGGGGACTGGCCAACTATGAATAGATCTTACTTTCGGGTAAGAGTAAGAACATCTATTAGTCCGTATCGTGGGTCTACTTGTTACAAAAGGCGAACATCCCCATTCCAAAACATTCACATAGGTCCTCAGGCAGGCATCGAAAAGGAAGGACGAAAAGAGTCTATTTACCCTTAAAATATTCCGGAATGTATCATGGTCCTATCTTTTCATCTTTTTCTTCAAAAAAAAAAAAAGAGTTCCGGGGCCGGGGGAACAAATAGGCGTGGGGAAGAGGGAGAGGGGGGCTACGAGCCCTCTCCCGTTGCTGTTCCCGGACCACCCATTCCTTCCCCGGCCCGGTGAGGTCCGATGAGATCTGATCTCTCGAACGAAGTGAAGTGATAGGAAGAGAAGACTGCTGGCGGGAGATCTCTATTCATTACACCCCCTTGTATAGTAAGGGGAAAACGGAAGTGCGCTCCTGCGCACCAGCTGAAGGAAGGAGCTTTGTTTGGAAGCTTATTATTAGAGAAAGGGGAAAGCCAAAACCTACTCCTAACAAGTTGCTGGATCGAAGTAAAACATTCTCCATTCGCCCGCCAGCAGCAGAGGGGGTTCGATTCCCGTTATACGCGATGTGGCGAAAAAGACTGATTCAACGAGAGATGCCTTGCCTGCATTAAGATTTAAAACTTGTCGTCTACTTTCAGGAAATGTTCGGAAGAGAGAACTTACAATAATACAACGCCGCATTCTCCGAAGATTGAGGAGGAAGAAGATATCTATTAAGAGAAAGATTTATCCGAGAGAAAATCTTAACAGTTACATCCAATCACAAACTACACGAAAGTTGTCCCTTTTTCATGGGGATTTACCCATCACAGAGATGCACAGAGGAACAGAACGAACTTCATATATCCCTTTTCTACTTAATCCAGAAACAAGATTGGACGTTATTCCGGTTCGTCTCCATTTTTGTGAAACTATTCCTCAAGCAAGGCAGCCGATAAGTCATCGAAGGGTTTGTGTGAATAATGGAATGGTAAGCATTACTCATTTGAAAGTGTCCCACGGTGATCTAATATCTTTTCAAGAAAATGACGCAAGAATCCGCGGTGAAGAAATAAGAAGATCTTTCTATATCGAAATATCAGTTGAAAAAATAATAGGCAAATTCCTGGATCACCCCGTAAGAATGTGGAGAAGAACCAAAACAGAATGGTTCCACCTACTCAAAACTAAGAGGGGATGCCGCCTACTACTAAAATCCCCGTTTTTGCAACAGTTGCGTTCTTCTATGCAAGAAGAAGACTTAGAAAGAACAAAGAAGTTTGGATCCGAAAAAATATGCTTAGGCAGTTCCTTCGCTGAGCACAACAGAATGAAGAGAAATTTGTATCATTTCAAATCCCTATTCTTATCGAAGAAAAGGAACGAGAAAAACCGAAATCTTCCTACTCGAATAAGAAGTCCTATAGTTTACAACTCTTCATATAGTAAAAAGATCTATTGCTCCGCACCCCCCCATCAGTTTACTATGAAGAGAAGAATCAAAAGGAAGAGAAGAATCAAAAGGATCGAACTACCTACTCATTATTCGGAGGTGAATCATAGAACACTAAAAGCTGTGGTATCTTATGGACCTAACATAGGTCATATCCCTCACGACATAAGATTGAAAGATTTAAACCTTCCTCTTCGGAGCGGAAACGGACGTGGCCAAAACATATAAAGATCGGCGTAGTCGCTCATAGGGACATATCTATCCGGATAGAGGATAGTCTAGATCGATTCATAGATAGATTTCTATCCATCTATCCATATGGATAGGTATCTCCGTGGATAGAGATAAAGATAGGGATCCATCTAGTCACTATTTCCATTTTTTTTTTTCTTAATTCTGATTGATTGCCTGTTTTTTGACGACAAGTTTTAAATCTTAATGCAGCAGGTACGTAGTCGCTATAGCGAAACTATTGGCAAGGTGAAATGAATTTCAATTATTAGGGTCGGAGCGTAGACGAGCGAGCAGAGCCCAGGAAACAGGGAAGCCCGTCATAGAGCAGTCGACTAGAAGTAGAAGACTGATGGCCTGAGAGAAAGCGGCCTCTCTCGGGAAACATGGCAAAATTTCTCTTCTTTCTTTTTGATTTCGGGTTTCTTTATTTTTTCAGGGGCCCAGAACGCTAAAGGGGAGAAGCAAACCGAACCTCTAATCGACCTGGACACATAAAAAATTCTCGGCGTCGAGAGAGATTTGAGATTCCGTAAGTAACTCAGTGAGTGCTTTCTAAGAAGAGAAAAAGAAAATGAAATACGAACAACCGCGCTGGTCGTAATAGATCGACTTTCATGCTAGTTCTTGCTCCAGTATGAAAGTTCCATTTCAGGGAAGGACGACGTACCATGATACTTTCTGTTTTGTCGAGCCCCGCTTTGGTCTCTGGTTTGATGGTTGCACGTGCTAAAAATCCGGTACATTCCGTTTTGTTTCCCATCCTAGTCTTTCGCGATACTTCAGGTTTACTTCTTTTGTTAGGTCTCGACTTCTCCGCTATGATCTTCCCAGTAGTTTATATAGGAGCTATAGCCGTTTTATTCCTATTCGTTGTTATGATGTTCCATATTCAAATAGCGGAGATTCACGAAGAAGTCTTGCGCTATTTACCAGTGAGTGGTATTATTGGACTGATCCTTTGGTGGGAAATGTTCTTCATTTTAGATGAAGAAACCATTCCATTACTACCAACCCAAAGAAATACGACCTCTCTGAGATATACAGTTTATGCCGGAAAGGTACGAAGTTGGACTAATTTGGAAACATTGGGCAATTTACTTTATACCTACTATTTCGTCTGGTTTTTGGTTCCTAGTCTTATTTTATTAGTAGCCATGATTGGGGCTATAGTACTTACTATGCATAGGACTACTCAGGTGAAAAGACAGGATATATTTCGACGAAATGCTATTTATTTTAGGAGGACTATAATGAGGAGGACGACAGACTCACCCACGATCGACTAACGGAAAGTAGCTTGAGATTGGTTCGAATCCAATTATGGAAATTATCTGTAGACGGGCATGGACATACAGATGAAAGTTATCCCACAAATAAAGTGCATATTCCATATTTATTCTATTTATCCTAGCTTTCAAAATATCTGCTTCGAAAGGACCGGACGGATACTTTAGTTTTCAATTCGTAGATGCGGGGAATCTAAAAGTATGTTAGGTAACTAGCTCTAAGACGAGGAGCTTTCACGTGGAAATTGTTAATGTCATTACCTTCCCTAGAAGACATATTCCTAGAAGCAAGAATTTTTATGAAGGGGGATACAGTTATTTCAATACGTGAAGTAACCCCCAATATAACAATAAAAGCAAGACGTGTATCAAAAAAATAATACCTTAATTTGGTTCGGGTGGGTGTCATTCATTCATCGAACGAAGGGCGGGAGAGGTAGGCCGATCTCTACAATTTGATTCGGAGGCGGGCGACTTGAGCAGGTCCGTACCACTCTACGATTTTTTTCAAAAATCGTATCAAATATGATACCTAAGTGAAGATCTCGGGGAACTTGGAAACTCGCCCAGATTTCCTTAAGGAAAGGTAGAGAAGGGCCGAAAAGAGTGGAAAAACAGACAGTTGGCGATGATAAAAGAATAAGTGGGAATCTGGCCTAAGAAGAAGGTCATAAAAGTACTTTCACAGAACATCCACCGGCAAAAAAGGTGTTACACGGAAGAGGCACAAACCAAGCACCTCATTTCTTGGAATAGGAGGAGGTCGAGGACAATGGTTTTTTTGAAAACAGTGCCCAGAGTTGAAAAAAGCAGAAAGGAACCCCAAAGGAGTTCAGGTTACAAGAAGTAAGATTGTTTAAACTCTGTGTAAAGTTGAGCAAGAAAGATGGGTCCCAGGGCGATTTTACTTTTTGAGGATTTTGAGGAAAGGAGTTTGGCTAAACCTAGGAACGACCTGAATCTGAGGACAAAAAACGGATAACGGCATAACCTGTCAAGGAGAAAAGAAACGTACTCTTCTTGAGAAATAACGCCTGAAGAGACTGCTTTGGCTGATAGAAAGGAAGGAAAATCACACACTCGCTCGCCCCTAGCATTGGTGGGCCAGGAAAAATGGACATCCAAGAAAGGATGGACAGTCCCCCCATGAGGAAGAAGTCCAGCTCCAGGCTTTAAAGAAGAGAAGAAAGAAAGAGCAAGTCAAGTCAAATCCGAAGACGACCTTCATTTGAGAAAGTCAGAAGATATTGATTGGCAAAAGCCCATTGTCAGAGAGATGAAAGAAAGCAAAGGATTCGAGGAGTAATCCCATGATCTAACCGGGATAGAAATATAAATAAACGGAAAAAGGAGAGACCAGAACAGATGCGCCAGCTGTCGAGATTCTCCAATCACTTGACGTTGCGAAAGACATAATCTGAGGTCAAGCAGGTTTTCCAGCGGAAGCAGAGGTTCAAGAGTGGAAACTATTCATGTTCCGGTTGCTTAAAGTTGAAAGCAATGAATGGGCTTGCTTGTCTATCACCATTCCCTACATACAACAATGTTTACAAGACTGCGAATGATAGAAGGAATGAATCCTTACACGAATTCAAAGACTTGGAATTTACAATCCTAACAAAGAGAGAGGCAATCGAATACGAGACAGACAAAGCAGACAATGAAAGAAAAGAGGACGGAATGGAATCCTGATAGCTAAGAGAATAAGCAAAGGTACCTTAAGCGATAGGCGAATGGGCTTACATCCGCAAAAGCATTCCCTCCACCTCTACTCTTATACGAGGAGGCTAACTAGGTGAAGAACTCAAGACGGTATATCATGAGGAGTCAAGATGGCTCTGTCGAAAGAAATCTGGCATAGTTGAGGGGGAGACAAGAGTGGCGCAGCGGTTCGGAATCGTAGAAGGAAGACTCTATCCCGCCGCGGTCAAATACCCGGCAATCTCCAAAATGTTAGCTGGTACTTAACCTCATAAGAAAAGTATGAGGCTGATTGACGTAGAATAAGAGTTATAGGCTTCTAGAGAAGGCAACCCCTTTCAAGCAAGAAGGACTTTCTCACCTGGGATAGCTTGAATTTAGCTAGTTCTATTTTTTCTAATCCGAATCTGTGTTCTGAGTTGATAACTGCCCTCTGTCTTCTTCCTTTTTGAGAGGCGTGTATGCTAGCTTATAATAAAGAAGCTGCTGGGATCCATTTACCTGCCTGCCTTCTTATCCTTTGCTTGCCTGTGTTATAATAGTCGGAGATAGCCTTTTGTCAGGAATTTCGGGATGCTTAAGAGAATGCTGCTGCTGCTTCTGAGTTATGACTTCAATCTAGATGCGGATACTCGACTGAAAGGGCAAAAGCGGATTCAATAGCTGCCTAAGAGCTTCTTCTTGCAAAGAGCCTTTTCGCTATCTAAGGTTAGGTGGGAAGTCAGGGCAGGGCTAAACGATAAGAAGCAAGAAAACGATAAGAAGCAAGAAAAAACTAAAAGGCCATCTCTTCTCTTCCTTTAAATGAAAGAGTGAATTGCCCATCGAGATGATAAACTATCTGTTGAGGGGTTGGCTTGGCTAGACATTAATGGTATCGTCAACAATCGGGCTAAGCCCATTCAGTGTGAGCTTTAGAGAACTGCTAGTCCTCATCGGCTGAGAATGCCCGGAAAGTATAAAATAAGCGCACCCGCCTTTATTCCAACATCTAGGGAATCGTACTAAGAGCGAATTCATCCACATATGGAATTGCCACTCAGTCCCCTGTGCATAGGATTTGTCCTAACATTAGTAACTAGCAACCAGCCCTGCTATGCGAACTGGAAGGGCGGCGCACGGGCAAAGGCTAAGCAGAGTCAGAGCAAGGCAATGAACAGTGGCATACTTCACTAAATAAGTCTGATCTGTCTAAACGGTGATTGTTGCGGGTAATCCCTTCTTTCAATCCCAACCTATGCAGGAATGCAGATCTTAGAAGCTCCGAATGTTGCTGTACGAGAGAACCCTGATTGAAATTGAACTGTCGAGTTTTGATTCTTCCTTGCACAACCCGTGGCTGGGTGATCCTTGATACGTTCAAACCCCTCTCTGGAGAGCGCAATTTTTGTTTTTGGTGTTTCCGTTCGGTTTGCTCGATTACTCCATCTTTTTATGTTAAAAAGTCTCTATGAAAGTTTTGCTTATTTTGTTTTGACGGCCTTAGCTCCTTTTCCACGCCAAAAAGGGTGCCCCATGAGCTGCGGAAAAAGTGGGTTTGACCACCGCCCTAAGGAAGGCGCAGACGGCGTTTCCTTTTTTTTGAAGGCTTCGGCCCGCTCTGCGCGCTTCATTTCCCTGATGGCGAGATTTGACAATGAGACAGGCTCCACCGTCTGTTGATTCCTCGAATTGGTTGGGTTGAATTCGGTGCCTGCCGACAACTTTATTGGTTAGAAACTGGACTTATGATGATAGAATCCATCTCTTTTTTCTTGCCCTTTCATTTCGGGCTTTCCAATTATATGAAAATTAATAACCTCAAGTTTTTTGAGGAACTGCGTGGGAGACTTGCTTGCTTACGAAGAAAGATGGGCCTAAGCCTAAGTCAAAAGTCTTTTCCGCTGAAGTCTGCAGTGCACCCGGAAGCTTTCTGATAAACTGCACTAAATTCCTTTCTTTAGCCGGGGGGAACTTGACTTCCATCAATAGCTAGAGCAAGCAAGAGATCCCTCTAATGCATTTTTCAAAAGGAAAAGATTGACTCTTCCATTTACTAGGTGTAGACGACTTCTCTAAGATCCGATTTTATGGTATAGTATATCCATCTTCTATTGTTCTTAGACGGATTTATCACTCTTTTGATGAACTTGATTACTGAAGCTTACTACTCTTAATCTATCTTATTAGTTTTAGACTGGTTCATGCTACTGCTTTTCCTTTCTAACGGAAGCTTTTAACCGGATTGCTACTGGTTCGCTTCCAACTCCCAACGACTGGAGACTGGTTACTTTCTAACAACCCTGCTAGCAATATGCTAAGAACCGTGCTTCCTCTCCCTATCGGTCGAGCATCCTTGAACCTCTCCCTCATGCTTCTTCCTCTGTATGCCTATTCCTAAGCCTATTCTTAAATAGTGGACTGAAGTGGGGGAAGAATGAAAGTCATATTATGAGGAGATGACTCGTTCTATTGATATTCCAAGGGGAAATCACACAACTCTTATTTCGTTTGTGTCCCCGCCCTCTCCTCAAAGAGTAAGTTAGGAGCAGTAGAATACATTCCTCTCCGCGAACAGCTCAGTGGGCTATGAAAACTATTATCTTTCCCTCACCTCTTTGGGAGTAAAGGATGTAGATAGCACGCTAAGAAGCAGATCTGGGATATAGAGGGGAAGATTAGGCAGGTTTAGTCAGTCCTAAGTTCCGTCTACAGAAGGTCTAATTCTGAGCCGAAGCTCTATTTATTGCCCTATTATTCCCTTTCCTGACCAAAGTAACTAAGGAGGGGCCGGGGCGGACTGCAATTCGTCTGAGCTCAGTCTTCTCTTCTGCTTCTGAGTTTCCCGCCTCTCATCGTGGGGGAAATCAAATCCCGTGGCTCATCACTTATGTCGCGCAGTTCCTCTATGATAACCCACGAAATCTCACTTATGTTCCCATTGGAGCACTCTCTGATACAAGTCGTAGGCATAACCAATTCAGGGGGCTTACCTTGGCGCTCCTACTGTAAGAACTCCAACTGACAATGGAACTCCAGTGGAAGACCTTAACACTTCAACTGCCCGAAACCCCTTATCATTGGAAGGAAACTGGCCGGAAGAAGAGATTCCAAAAAGGACTGCCTTTTCTTTTAGGACTAGCTTAAGGGATGTAACAATAACTTGCAGCGAAAAAGACTGCAACAGGACCTCCAACTCCAAGCGCAAGGAAGGAAAGAGCCAGGTCCGAGAAGATACAAGCTCTTCAAATTGTGGAACTTAAGACTTTATTTATGAGTTGGAACCCCCTGCTGACTCCACCTAGCTACGCAAACCTCACCTCAATGCTAGACTTCGGCAGCTACGAACTAAGACGCTTCAGAAGAGAAGCTACATCCACTACCTGCATGCACCCTGACAGGCTAACCTGAGCGTACCAAGGGACTTACCGACCGAACCAGCTCACTAATGCGACTCCAGACAATCAATTTCACCCGCTACCCTCAATGCCATGCTTGGCCAGCTCTACTATACCGCACTAACTAAAGCTGCCCACGGAGCCCTTTTTTTATTCAACTTTTCGAAAAAAGGATCTTAGTGCCCTTTTTCCTTTGAAGAGTTCTGAAGTGGAATATTGGTATCCTGCTTCTTATAGCGATGCAAGAGAGTTGGCCTCTATTTCAAGTGCCAAAAGAGAGGACTCGGCCGGCGATGTCGTCTCAGGAATCGTTTAGAGTGGCCTTGGCGATAAAAAGTAGGAAAGCCGTGTAGTGATCATCCTCTCTCTCTCACTAGCTGTTGCCGCCTTTCAGTGTAACTTCCTTCTTTTATCCACCTTAACTTGAACTCTATATCAGAGTTTTATAATTGCGCTCTGTAGGAGCCATATGAACTATACCTTCTCTTATCACTTAGCTCCTTCTGGGTTCGCCAGTTGGCTCGTGTAGCAGCCTTTCTCCTTGGAAAAATTAAGACATCTCTGATCCCAGAGAGTGGGTAGGACTTGGTTCATTCAAGTTTCTTCCCCTTTTTTTTTTAGAGTGTTGTTATGGGCTTCGACATACCCGAAATGGGTATTCCCTAAGCTTACTTAGCATCATTTCCATCCAATCTTGTGAGGGAACCTTACCCCAATCCAATCCCTAGAGGAGCGCTGCCGAAACTAAATAAAATATTAACAAGCTCGCTTAAACTGCTTGAATTAACCCTCGTACCAGTATTCATCGGGGGACCGAAGACGTAAAAGTTATAGGTATTCACAAATCCTTCGCCAACTAACTGAGACAGGTGGCCTCAGTTCACTTGTCTGCTCCTAACTACCTAGGAAAAGTACGAGAATTCACATATGCCTCCATACGCCGGCTGACATCATCCCAGCAGCCGTTATATGATCTTTCAAGACAGCACGACTCCTTCATCTTCACATATCTCACGAGCATAAAGGTACCGAGCAGGGCACAAAATACCGGATCACCGAAGACCGAGTAACTCATACATAACCAGCCGAGTAACGGACTCCCGAATACAACCAAAGAAAAGAGCCGAGTTCCCGAATATATTAGGGATATGTTCTCGAAGCCTTCGAGCTCCTTAGAATAGCGTAAATTTTTCCTGCTTCACGAGAGGAAGACTCGGCAACTGAAAACGTTAATACATAAGCCCCCTAAAGGATTTATATTCTCTGTGGGATAGTGAAGACTCCCCGAAACCTACACCAGATAACTTGGCCTCCCAGTAAAGGGTCTTAGTCTTCGATTGCATGAAGGTACTCTTAGTTAAAGTTAAGAAAAAGATCCCGAAAAACTAGTACTGCTTATTCGTTGGGATTTTGCCCCTATTCCATTCACTCCGTGCTCTCGATAGTAGTCTCTGTCACTCCGTTCACTACATTCAGTCTAGTTTCTAAAAAGGGTTTACCGCATCCGTACCGATTCCACTCGTTCAAGTCTATAGCTGCAGATCCGGACAGCTGAGAAGAGATCGCCTTGAGACAAAAAAAGGTTCGTTCATAGCAGGACGATTGATTCTGTCGCCAGCAGAAGAAGTCAAAGCCTTCCGGAAAATCAAAGGCGGAAAGTCGATCTCTCTTTCTTTCTTTCGAAGCTCGTGCAAGCAAAAACAAGAGAAAAGACAGATTGGGCTTTATTCAAAAAAAGCCGGGTTATCTGCGAAATTCAAGCTGGGAGAGAGAAGGGATCAGAGGCTCGCCGCTCGGG
>CANUEY010442328.1:0-99455 GCA_948099555.1 Croton setiger
AATCTCCCTATGAAATGTTATATCACAAACCACCATCTTTTCAGCATTTCAAAGTTTTTGGTTGCCAATGTTATGCAGCTAATGTTCATCCTAAACAAAAATTTGATCCTCGTGCCACTTCTTGCATTTTTGTAGGATATCAAATGGACAAAAGGGCTACAAATTATATGATTTAATTAAAAAAATATATTTTGTTAGTCGAGATGTTCAATTCTTCGAAAATGTTTTCCTTTCTCTCAAAAGATTTCTCGAACATGTTCGGATTCAGCTCGGCCACATATCATTACCAAAAATTCTCCAACACAATTACTACATATTTTGGAATCAGAAAATAATGATTCTTTTGATCGTTAGCCTATTAACTCGATTGACAACACATCATCATCCCCTCCAAATCATCAACCCATTACTCCTATAGACAGCTTAATGTCACCTGCCATATCTATCCATCCAAATCCACAAAATTCCACATCCTTAAATTCTTCTTCTTCATCCAATCTTAGTCCAGGTGCCTCTACTCCATCTCAATCCACTTCAGCTCTTCCTACTGCTTCAGATAATATTCAACCCACTCGATAGTCTACACGCATCAAACAACCACTTCGTTGGCATCAAGGTTACCTTATGTTACCCGATGCTAACAATGCTTCCTTAGGTTTAAGTTCTACGCAGAATAAAAGGTATCCCATTACCAATTACATTTCTTTGTCTAAATTTTCTTTTAAACATCGTTTTTTTTAGCCCACCTAACCACGCAGGAAAACCTCAATCTTATGACCAAGCCGTCCTTCACCCTCATTAGTGTCAAGCTATGAATGTTGAATTAAAAGTCTTGGTACGTAACCATACTTGGAGTCTTGTTTCTCTCCCAGCAGGTCACAAACCCATTGGGTGTCAGTGGGTATACAAAATAAAATATAAATCTAATGGAACTATTGAACGCTACAAAGCGCATCTTGTCGCCAAAGGGTACACACAAGTTGAAGGAATTGATTATAGAGAAACTTTTTCTCTCACAGCAAAATTGACTAAACTTTGTTGCCTACTTACCAGTGTGGCTGCCCGAGGATGGTTCACACACCAACTTGATGTTCAAAATGCCTTTTTACATGGTGACTTGCATGAGGTGGTGTATATGACTCCTTCACCAAGTCTCCCACGACAGGGGGAGAATACAGTTTGTCGGCTACACAAGTCACTTTACGGGCTCAAACAAGCTTCAAGGAATTGGTTCTCTACTTTTTCCATAGCCATTCAATAAGCTGGTTATACACAGTCCAAAGTTGATTACAGTTTATTCACAAAAGCTCAAGGTACTTCTTTCACTACAGTACTCCTATATGTTGACGACATTTTATTGACAGGGAATAAACTTCAAGAAATGCGTCAAATCAAGGAGACATTGCTCAACAAATTTCTTATTAAAGATTTGGGTACCTTTAAATATTTCTTGGGCATTGAGTTTGCACGTTCACAACAGGGCATTTTTATGTCACAGCGTAAATATACGCTAGATATTTTGCAAGATGCAGGTTTATTAGGGTCAAGCCCGAAACTTTTCCTATGGAATAGCAGTCACATTTAACTTCAGATGATGGACAACTTTTGCATAATCCCACAAAATATAGAAGGCTTGTGGGGCGCTTAATTTATTTAACGGTTACGCGTCCCGACATTGTTTATGCAGAACAGACCCTTAGCCAATTTATGGGGGAGCCACGACTACCACATTGGAACGTAGCATTACATCTTTTGCGATATATTAAATGTACTCCAGGACGAGGCTTGCTATTACCTTCCACAAATAGCTTGGAATTAAAGGTATATTGTGATTCAGATTGGGCTGGATGTCGTATGACTCGACGTTCCATTTCAGGGTATTGTGTCTTTTTGGGTTCTTCACTGATATCATGGAAATCAAAGAAGCAGGAAAATGTTTGTAGATCATCTGCGGAAGCAGAATATAGAGCAATGGCAAATGCATGTTCGGAGGTTACTAGGCTGAATTATTTACTACAAGATTTGGGGGTTAGACGTACAAAACCGGTGAAGTTGTTTTGCGACAATCAAGCGGCTTTACATATTGCAGTTAATCTGGTTTTCCATGAGCGTACAAAGCATATAGAAATTGATTGTCATATTGTACGAGAAAAATTGCAATCTGGTCTCATTTAGCCATGTTATGTTCCGACCCAAATGCAACTAGCGGATCTCTTCACAAAAGCTTTGGGACGAGACTAGTTTATATATTTGAAGACCAAGTTGGGAGTTAAAATCTACACTCGCCAACTTGAGGGGGAATATTATGGAAAATATTCTACAATTATCTTTACCTTGATTTGCTATATATTTGATATTATGGAAAATATCCTATAATTATCTTTACTTGGATTTGATGTATATTTATTTGTTAAGAATATCAATTGTAATTATTATTAGATATGTGATAGGTTTTTTATTTAGGAAATTAGTTTGACTTTTCTTGTATAAATAATTGTATTGAGATCAATGAGAAACACACCCTTCAGATAATATTTTCTCTTCTCCATTTTAGAAATAAAATGTCCAAATATTGAAAATCAAATGTTGCAGAACCTAGAAGAATAGTAGCACACATTTTTTCTTTATAATTGATGGATAAAATAATTTAAAGAAAGAAGAAAATAACTTAAAAATAGTGCAACAAAAAGATGAACAAACTTTAAAGGTAAAAAATTAAAAGAATATGCTTCTTAAAAAAGAAAATTTATAATATGAACAAAAATATATATGTCGACGGCCGAGACGGACAAACCGCCGGCGGTCGGTTCCTTTTATGAGCAAAAGGGTTTCGCAAGTTCGTTTCGTTTTCGTTTTTTGAAAAACAGGCAAAGGCGATTAAAGCCGTTTTGGTTGGTTGCCGAGCTTGTCGGTCTTAAAAATTCGTTTTGAGTCGTCACCCATTTCGGGAACCGGTTTTTTAAGAAAAACCAAAAGAAATTGACTCCGTTTTAAAATTTTGGATAAGACACAAAAATCCGAACCAAAAGATTTGGATAAGCGGGTAGGGTACGTTAGCCGAAATTACAATTTCGACTAACGCCCGGTTTAAACCGGCCTCTAAAACCAAATTTGATTTTCCGAAAAATTAAAGTTAAGACTGATTATTTTTGAAAAGCTACTATCGATGTTCCTAAACGGTGATAAAATTCGTTTGTACAAAACACATAACGGAAAGCAATAAATTGCGGAAATTTAAATTGCGGAAAAATAAACAGCCCTTAAGTCTAAAATATTCTTTCTCCGATTTCCGGAGAAAATAATTACAAACGATTCCTATAATTTACATTTTACTCGAATTATTCCCGAATTTAAACCCAGCGCCCAAAATAAGCAATTTAAGACAGTTTATGAAAAATTGCAATTAAGTCCTCAAACTTTACAAAAATTACAAATAGGTCCCCGGAAGGGAAATTTATCATTTTAGCACATAAAACATTCCAAGACAGCAAAACAACATATAAAACATATTAAACATGCCATTTAAACAAATAAATGCAAAATGTGTAAAATTACATTTTAGTCCCCACATTTTGCAAAATTACAAAACAGCCCCAAAAAGGTTATTTTTATTACGAATTAACCCCAAAACAGTTTTAAACATTCAGAGCATGCCAAACTTTCAATTTGGTTCAGTATTGGAAAATTACCGTCTTGATCCCCGGATTTTGGGAAAATTACAATTTTGCCCCATTTGATAGTTTTATCAAAACAATCCCATGTTCATGCCAAATGACCATTTAAACAATAAAGCATGCATAAACATTCATCACAAGCCAAAACATGCAAATTCTCATTTTAGCCCTCCTAACATGTCAAATTACCAAACTGCCTCTCATGCATAATTTCTCCTTAAAACAGGCCCTATTTCCAGAATCTAACCCAACCAAACAATTTAAACAGCAGCCTCAAATGTTAATACAGCAGCAGAGACAGACTAAACCACAGCCACACAGGCAGCACCAACTAATTAAACGGCCTAAACAGCACATTAGTTATTCTAAAGGCAGACATGAAGTGTAAATGAAATAGGCTGATGGAACCAGTGGCAGCAACAGAATGTATTCAAGATACAGGCTAACATAGATGACACATCTTCTCATAATATCAGACTCTGCAGATTAATGGAGTTGATGGCAGTATAAACAAGAATCAACTAAGGCATGATATTGAATCATGCTATCCAGAAAACAAAAAGGGAAGCAATTCCAGAGTATGCAATCAAACACAGAAAACAGATATGGGAACAAGCCACCCTTTCCTGCTGTAAACAGCAATGTATGAACCTAAGCCACATATCATTGATGAACATCAATTTTCAGGTTGTTTGCATGAATCTGGACTTTGACTAGAGCATACCATTATAATAATAACATGATTCTAGCGATGCATACTTCATGGAAGATATAATTTAAACAAAGCAAAAGCACCAAAAGAAATATCCAACCTTCAACACAACAGCAATGGTAGAATGGCAGGAGCAATAAACAGACCCTCACGGTCAAGCTATAACAGAAATGTTGTAGCTACCAAAACCATACAAAGATGCAGCATAACCTAGACCTACCTAGACCTAAACTGGAGTGCAATTGAAATGGGTAGGAACATCTCTAACAGCACCCTAAATATCCTACATGATATGCATATTATGTTCATAACAGGTTTAAACACCAGCAACACAGGGACTCATAAATGTACAGAATCTCAGGCATGGAGATCAAACAGCAACTCGTGACACTGAGGTACAATTAACAGAACAAACTTCCATGTCCATCAACAACAGAAACCAGAACCTAACAGGGACCCCTATTATTCCAAGGCCTTGGTAACATGACAGAATAAACAGACAACCTGGACAGTTCAGGAGAAATATGCATAGTCAAAATACTTGTAAGATTATTTAAGCCAAATGGACTCAAACCAAACTGGAACAACTAACACAGACTGCCTTCAAACTAATTCTACTCTCAGCAAACAACCAACAACAGCAGACCCAGACCCCTTACTGACAACAGACAACCCAACCAACATATTTAATCATGAACGTTAATTCAAATAAACACAAGCATAGTTGTATAACCTGGCATTAACATTAACAGCAATACACACATTTTAGGCAGGCTCAGATAACCAGGAACACCTTAAACAACAATTTACAGGTCCATATTGAATTAACATACAAACTCAAAGGCAAACAGAAAGCTTAATTATATGAATATGGTCCATTAACACTAAACAGGAACAAAACATGATGTCAACAGAAACAACATTATCAGCTAAGGGACCTTGCCAGCTAATGGACAGAATCACAAACATATAATGCATAACAAACCAGGGACCAGAACAAAAGAGCAACAAATAAGAACATACACAAAGAGCTCAATCCGGCTCCCAACTATATTCAAACATATTGAGCAAAAACAGAAACGAAATAAGAAAGTTGAAAACGGAAACTGAAACAGAAGAATACCTCTTTAAGCTTTTCAAATCTTTTATTGATTTCCCACAATCTTTACAGCAATTAAATGTTGTTCTTTTATACAGCAACAATAACAAATCTCTACATCTAATTTTGATTTCCAAAAATCCTCAATTTACAGAAAGAAACCCTAAATTCTATTCACTCCCCAAATTACAGACGAGAAACCAGCAGCAATCAAAGAATAGAAACTCTCAATCTAAACCGGAAGCTTACAGATTTCCAGAGAGCTTTTTCTCTCTCCCCCTCGAAAACTCCTTCCCCCTTTCAAAAATCCCCCCTTTCTTCTGCTTTTCGATTCTCCTTTTCAAGGAACCGCTCGTGGCCTTCAGACAGCCACGTCCCTCTTCTGACTCCAGCCGTCCCCTCGAACACATCTTCTCTTTCTTCTTCTTCTGCTTCGTTTGACTCTCGAGCCTTTTTCTGTCTCCATCGCATTAATTCCCCCTCAGAAATTGTTGATAATAGCTTCCTTCAGAAGTTGTTGTCCCTCCGTGAGATCGCTGTTCATTTACCGTTCCTCTCTCGATCGAGCTCTCTTTCTGTTAGGGTTCTGTTTCCCTTTGATTTCTATTTCGTTCCCTTTTGATTTCGAAGGCTTCCCTCTGTTTTGATCCATTTCCTTCGTCTGTTTACTGTTCCTTTCAGTTAGCAAAACGCTGCGTTTCGCTCTATATTTATTTTTTTGCTTTTCTACGGACCAAAACGACATGTCGTCTGGGGCGTTTTGACAAAACGCGGGCGCTGCTACTCCTCCTGTCATTTCGTCGTTTGGTTGAAACGACAGGTCGTTTCGACCCGCGTTTCCCAAATTTCCGCCTTCCTCCTCAGCATTTCCAGAATTTAGATTTCGGCCCCAGAAGTTTCTTTCCGCTTTCAATTTCGCCCTTCCTTCCTCTTTAATTTTCCAACAAACTTTAAAATCTTTTCAATTTAATCCTTTCCTTTAATTTTCTTCAAATTAATTCAATTAATCCCTTCTAATTAATTTTTCAAATTAATTAAAATTAAAAAACACAACACATACTTCGATTAAAAATTGAAATCACAAATAAAATATAAACATTTGCTATTTTAAGCTTAAAATTGATTTTTAAGGTTAAAATCGCAAATAAACATATTTAAATTCTTTTTCTCTTTTTTTTTTTTCAATTTTTGCAATTTGAAAAATAAAATATATCAACAAACATAAATATATTTTTGCAACTAAAAGAGAATTTTGAGAACTCATTTAAAATATGAAAAGGATTAAAAATATTAGGAAAATAATTTTGGAAAAGAGGAAAGAGCGAACCGAAAAGAAATTTTAGCAATTCCGAATTAGGAACTCTTATTATCCTCGGATAGTTTTGGGGGTGCACAAATCGAGCGTCAACAATATACATTTCTATATTCTTCAAGAATCAGTATTTTATCAATCTACTTATTTTCAATCAAACATGACATTAGTTGGATTGATGAAAATTAAAATATTTGGTAAGTTTGTATAAAATTTAATTGGACCATCTCCAGTATATTCACAGATTATCATAGCTGACAAAGTATTAAACCAATATATTTTAATAAAAATACTTCACTTAATCATTCAATAAAAAAAACACTGAATTAAAAAGCGGATCCAGCTCACTTGCGAATTTTTAATTGTGAAATTTATGATTGAGCATTTTTTTTAAAAAGAAAAATGGCTACGGATGTCCTTTTCATTATAATACTTTACCAAAAACATTGAAATTCTACATTTTAATTTGTAGTTATCAAATATAATATTGATTATAGGATAATATATTAATTAATAATTTATTTGCACTTTCAAATATTAAAATCTAGTATTAATTAACATTAGCTCTAGGGTTAGGTTATATACTATAGCGCAGTCATGATACTCTCTCTGTATGCATATTTTTAAAGAAAAAACATTATAAGACGACCCAAGTACTTTATAATTCGTGTCTTATTAATGTTAATAGAGATGTAAATTAATATATTTCTGCCGGCATTCGTATGGTTCTACTCGTGACTTCTCGAATCATTCACACAATGTGGGGAGGACAAGAATGAAAGATTCATTAATTGTTCTTCATGAATAGGATTGTATGCTTAAGGATAAGAACACCCGAAGTGTATTTGAGAACAAGATTAATCTAATTTGTGGCATTTACTTTTTAATTAACAAAATAACCTAAAAATTATATTAGTTATTATGGGGCCATCAAATGGTAATTAACAGAACTTAAGAGAATAATTAACAGAACCATCAAATGGTAATTCCTTTTTCTAAGATTAGTTTAGCCATCAAATAGTAATCCTTTTACTAAGATTAGTTAACTGACTAAAACATGGAGTATTGTGAACCTCGATTTTCAAAATGATAGAAAAATGTTAATGCACATCAAAATTTAAGAGTCGCCACTTAATTTTATTAAGGTCAAAACTACGAAAAATCTAAATGACTCTAGTTTTAATTATTAGCCCAATGAATAAAATACTAATCAGCAAAATCAGGTTTTCAAACTCATTTTGATTATTTGTTTAGCAAGTTTAAAAAGGTTCAAAAATAAAATATAAAAATAAAATAAAGAAAAAGAACCAAACTAAAGAGTTTTGGGCTTGATATTCAGAATGAGACTATTTAAAAGCATGTAGAGGGATATGAGTGATTTGTGTATTTTGTGTCTTTTTGCGCAAAATTGTAGTTTTACGCCTTTTGACGGCTTGAAAAGACTGTTAGACTATTTGTAACCAAAATTATAGTTATCGGTCATTCCATAACATAGATAATTGAATTGGTCACTTAGTGCCAAGAGAAGTGAGGATAAGTGATGAATAATTGAAAAAGAAGAGTTTCAGGATTATCTCGATAAGACGCCATCTGCTCCGGAGCTTTAGAGGTGCCGAGTTCTTGCCTTAAAACTTCGAAAAAACTAAAAAGTTGCTTAAAGACAGGCTAGAGGATTGCTTAAAGCAAGTTAAAGCTTGAGAATTGTGTTTGTTGTGTAAAGTTGTGGGAGGTTGCTATTTATAGGCAAAACAGACTTTCTAGTTCATGGTAGCGTAGTGAATCGGCAGACACGTACGCACAGAAACGGCAAACGCGTGCGCACGACCTGACTTTTCCTGTTTCAACGGTTTTTCCGCATCATTTCGTAACTTTCAGGCTTTTTCGACCTCATATTAATTAGCAGCATAATTTTTTGCACATTTCAAACCATGTTGACGTACTTTTGGGACCAAATGAAAATGATTCCTGATCTGGAACGACCATTTGCAATCCTGAAAAGTGGATTTTTTGGCACCCGCAAAAAATAATTTGCCAATTTGATCCTCTCAACGAAAGAATTTGGTCTATAAACTTTGTGATAGCCTTCGGCTATCGTCAAATTTTGAAAAGTTGTCCGTATCGAAATTTCTTTTCCAGATATCGTATGCAAAAGATCGGCCAAAACTGTGTATTCACAAGTATCTATAAATCTATTTTTAAAATATGAAGGTTATAAGAGTCCAATTAATAATACCATAGATGAAAGGAATTCTCTGTTATTTTTAATAGTAGAAAAAAATAAAAGTGAAACACTTTATTTGGTACTGGAAATATATGAATGCAGCAACTAAATTCTATAATTGAGTTTGGTTGGTAATGACAGAATTGGAAGTGTCAGGCAAAGTTGAGGGTTGGTATTGGGCCTTGTTTCCACAGAGAGAGTTGAACTCTGTTTTGTAAAATTATTAAATTTGGACAAAGCTAAAGTTAATGTAAAATCAATAAAATAATTAGAGAGTGGGAGGTTAAAGTTAAGTGAAGTGATGAAGGAAGTTGTTAAGCGAACGAAACTCTTGTGCTGCTTATACTTATAATGCTGTGCGTCTGCATCCTTCATGACTCATCCCTTTTTTTTTGGGAAAACTTTAATTACTCGAATTCAATTTTCTTTTCTTTTAGGAAAATTATTTTTTCAGGAAATAGATTTTTAAAAAATAAAAATAGTAAACTTGAATCTCATATTTAGACATAAATAAAAAATTAATGTTTTTTTATTTTAATATATAATTTATCTAGAAATTCAATTTTTATATGGTTTAAAACCAGAAAATACTTTATCACGTATGTGAAAAAATAGCTATATTGGCCCATATATTTCTAAGAAAGTTGAACTATAAATTTTTAATTCATTTCAAATCCACCTCCACTTCGGGAGGAATTCTAAAATTATGATTTTAGAATTTAGAAACCAAGTTTAAAAATAAGTTATAAATAAATTTAATGGTTTGAAATAACTAATTTAAAATTTAAAATTATTTTGTATTCCAAATACGATATATGTTTTATAAATCAATTTCATAAAAGAATAATTCAATTGTTCTAAAAATTTAGATTAAGTTAGATCTCCTCTTCCAATTAAATATTTTTTGTTTCAGAAAATATGTACCATCATTTCTGCTAAAGACGGAAAATATAAATTAATTCCTATAATTTTTTTTTTCAACTATCCTTTTAAACAAATATTAGAATTAGCAAAAATGGTTAGCTTAATTATATATATATATATATATATATATATATATAGTGAAAGATACATTTTATCACAAAAAATAAAGAATGAAGCTCACATATAGCTCATGGTAGATTTTGACTTGCTCCAAAAAGTGATACATCTATTTTTGTGGATTTTGACTTGCTGCTGCTGCCTACTACTACTCCTTGCTGCTACGGTTGCCATTGCTGCCTACTACTACTACTTGTTGTTGTTGCTACTATTACTTGCTACTTGTTGTTGCTGCTAACATAGGGATCCACGGTGATGATGAAACAACATGATGGTGATTATTATTATCACTAGTAAAATAATGGGAGCTAAACAGTTTAAGAGGGATTACACTTAGTAATTATGCACTTATAAACCACTCACGCGATATCTAATAAGTGTCTCAACATCTATTTCTATAGTACTCAGAAATATTATTTTATTATATTGAAATTATAATATTTAATAGAGTACTATATAGATACGTACAACCTCAACAAGACACTGAAAAAAAAAATTCTGCTGAAAATAATTATTTAAAAAAAAACTAATGAACCTATAAAATATAATTATATAAAAAAACTTAATGGGTATAAACGTAGAGAATAAAAAACTTTTATGACAAAATAATTATTTTCAACAATGCGGAGCCTAATTAAGTTTTTTTACAATATTAGTTAATGGCCATTACATGTAAAAATACCATTTTCAACACAAGCGCATAAGAAGAAAGCAGTTTTATGACAATTTATGAAAATGCTGTAGAGTGTTTTATAAGCTTAATTAGCCCATAATATAAGCGAGCTCCAACCAGGAGAGGGCCAGAAAATTTATTTCACTCAAGTCATAAATTTTAAATAATAAATTTTGAAAATTTTAGACTATAGTTATACTCGAAAATAAATAAAAAAGTGTCATATTGGTCATCTTACTTACAACTAGTAGGATGTGAAGATCTCAAGTTCGATTTCTACAAACTTCATTGTTAGTACTTATTTAGTATATAAGGAATGGTTATTATGTTGTATAGTTCATAATATTACTCGATCTATTAGTGATAATTTTTATATTAAAAATAAATAAATTAATACTATATATTTTGTATAATTTAGTCAATTATTTTTTAGGATAGACAAATTTTTTTTTTTTACTTCAAATATTTAGACTTTTTTTTTTTTTTTATAGATATCATTCATTGCTTATTAAATAACAATACAACGAGTTGCTAGACATTGGCTATAAAAATTACATTGGAAGTTACAATCAAGGCCTTTCTTTGCAAGGACTAATTTTCATAGAACGTACCTTAATTTTGGGGTTGTAATATATCAGTACTTCAACTTCAAGTTGTAATATAAAAATATCAATCTAAAATTTTGTAACATGACAGTACCCTAGTAGATTTTTAGATCACCAACATATCAAACTACACATCAGCCTAGTTTTCCTCTTCTATGTCTAATTATTATTATTATTTATTTTGAAAAAGATAAATTTCATTTTTAATAATAATACTAATATACTTAAAATATTACTAACAATAATACTAAATATTTTTAAATCTTAAAATATTAATACATATACAAAAACTGAAAATATCAATAATTTAATAAAATAAAATAAAAAGATACTTATCTAGTTTGGTGGATTAAGTCTTGTAGAAATTAGTAGAATAATTGTGCTGTGTTATAAAATTAATAGATAATAAAATTAATAGTTATAGTTATGGAAGTAAGATTATATAAAACCAAAGCCAAAACTAATAATATGAAAATAACAAGGGAAGATAAGAGAAATAATAAGAAAGTAGGAAATACAAGTTGTCTTTTATTTTTTACATTCGGTGTCCAATTTATAGGACTCTAATACATAGACCTATTAAGTTGACTTATTAAATATATTTATTAGTTGAAATAATAAGATAGTGTGATATTTAGGCAGATATTACATTTAATTATGCGTGTTAATTGGGATAAAGAGTAATGATATAGGCATGATCTTAGGGTATTTTTGGAGGAATGAGATTCGAACCTAGGACGTTTTAGTCCTGTTCGCCAGCATACTATCTAGTCAGGCTTTCACCATTATTTTAATGATTTAGTCAGTTAAATTTGTGGCAAATAGCATCACTCTCCATATAAAATTGGTATTATTTTGATCACATGAACATGATACCACTCGCTTCCCCACTTGCATTCCCCCAACCATAAATAAATCTTAAAAACTATACCTTTCAAATCAAAATCAGACATTAAAACAAAACAGCAAAAATAAATAAAATAAGAGGACAGTAGAACAAGGTTTTCTCTTCTCTCTTCTTCTTTACTTCATGGCGTATATAATTGATGAAAAATAGTATATCGTTAAGTGAAAATTTAATTAAGAGAGAGTGCATCATCATCGACGTCACAATATAAGTCCTCCTTCAACCCAACTTGCAGAGGTCTCTCTCTATGTTCCTCATCATCATCTGTGTTTGTTCTGCCATTTCTTTCTAAACCCTTTTCTCTTCTCAGCTTCTTCTTCAAACTCTGTTTCTCTCTGCTTATGTTATTACCATGGCATGTAGAGCAAATCAAGGAGAAGTATGTCTTTT
The DNA here is from genome assembly GCA_948099555.1 of Croton setiger. NCBI lineage: Eukaryota > Viridiplantae > Streptophyta > Magnoliopsida > Malpighiales > Euphorbiaceae > Croton > Croton setiger. The sequence goes on from CANUEY010442328.1 coordinate 12,635, forward strand.
CTTTTTAAAATGTTTTTCTTCTTTTACGTGCGTCAATGTTGGTATTACAAATATGTTGCATACTATGCACAGGTGATGTGGCCAAGATTGGTAGCCAATAAGATGTTGAGCAAGAGATTGGGAAGTAACAACTTCATTGAAGATTTTCCAAGCAACAAAGAAACTAGTAATAACGATGATTTAATTGCTTTTCAAAACTTGGGTCAACCTTCTTTTAGTGCTGACAACATTTTTAATCATAACAGAGACTCAACACACAATTACAAGTAAGTGTAACTAATTATAACCAAGAACACTCTATTCAGTATTGTTACTAAGATGTGCCTAATTTATTGTCAAAAAAAAAAAAAAGATTTTCCTAATTTGTGTCAATTATGTTAATTAACTCTATGATTTGTAAACTTATTCATAATTTCATTATTATTTCATGTGAAGGGTTTTTGTTAGCACGTGGAATGTTGGCGGAATTGCACCAAATGAAGAATTGGATATGGAGGATTGGTTAGATACACCAAATGGTTGTGACATATATGTCCTTGGGTACGTAAACAGTAAATTTGTAGTTTCGCTCATAATAGAGAAACAATAATAATTAGCTTCATTAATTTTAATTTTAATTATAAACAGATTTCAAGAGATTGTGCCTCTAAATGCGTCAAACATTCTTGGTTCAGAAAACAGCAAGATTTCAACAAAATGGAATTCGTTGATTCGCAAAGCATTGAACAAAAAGACAAAGACAAATCATCCTTCTCGTCCAGACAAAAGAAAAAACATAATGGTATCTCCTATTAAAGAAGACGACGATCAAATTTCAAGCAATATTCCCCAAGAATATCGATGCATCATTAGCAAGCAAATGGTTGGAATATTAATATCAGTTTGGGTTCGAGTCGATCTTTTTCCTTATATAAGACATCCTACTGTCTCTTGTGTTGGCTGTGGCCTCATGGGTTGCTTAGGAAATAAGGTAATTAATTAATAAGTACCTAATACCCTAATAATTTTTTTTCTTTTTTTTTTGTCCAAGTTGCTTCAGGTACATGCATAGCCACATGGTTCACGTAAATGGTTATCACATGATAATATATAATGAGAATAATTTGATGCTAATAATTGTTTAATTATGGTCTTTATGCAGGGTTCAGTTTCAGTTAGATTTCAGCTGCACGGAACAAGCTTCTGCTTTGTTTGCAGTCATTTAGCGTCAGGTGGCAGGGAAGGAGATGAAAAATATCGAAATTCCGATGTGTCGGAAATCTTGTCACGAACAACCTTCCCTAGAGGCACTTCCCTTGGCTTGCCCAGGAAAATTCTAGATCATGAGTATGTGAAATCTTAATTGCAATAGTTAATTAGTTATAATTATAATTGGTAAAATATATAACAATTATTTTTTTTCAAAGTTGAAACCGTCCAAAACCAATTTGTTATTATGTTAATATACCTTATCAATCAAATGATTATTCAACAGTTGGTCTCACTACTAACCATAAAGATAAAGACATTGCTATTACCCTAATAATACAATATATTAATGTAGCTTATAATTAATAACTGTTAATTATTAGCTAGTTAACTTTGAAGATTTCGCTTGAGGCCGCCAAAGATATTATTAAAATAGAAAATTATTATTTTTTATTATTATGCTAATGACCTTCTATACATATAGTTAAATATTTAGTGGTGGTTGAAAGAATTAAAAAAGAGGCGTGTTTACTGAAATAGTGGGTAGACAAACCGCCTGAAAAGGATGATTTCCTTGCTTAGTAAATTTTTTTATATCAAGTTGCACTTTTTAATAAATTAAGTTTTAAAAATTCTTTTAAGACCACTGGGATTATTATATATACAAAGTTGGAATATATTATCTTCTTAATTAATGCTTAAAACATATAACTGATGATGTGTGATATTTGTTTTTTAACTGGTGCAGTCGTGTGATTTTGCTCGGAGATTTGAATTATAGAATTTCACTACCGGAAGCAACTACTCGACTATTGGTTGAGAGACAAGAATGGAATACATTATTAGAAAATGATCAGGTATTATTTCTTGGTTGAATAATTTAAAAATGTGTATATATATATTGAAATTCTTTTTGCTTCTGATGTAGCTAAAAATGGAATTCATGAATGGTCAAGCATTTGAAGGTTGGCATGAAGGAGTGATTAAATTTGCACCTACATACAAATATTTTCCAAATTCTAATGTGTATTTTGGATGCGTGGAAGGCAAAAAGGGCGAAAAATGGCGAGCTCCTGCATGGTAATAGCATTTTTGTTGTTTAAAACGAGGTTGCATGGCAATGAAATAACTGTTCTTAATTTTTGTGGATTTAGGTGTGATCGGATTATATGGTATGGAGAGGGATTAAAACAGCACATATACACAAGAGGAGAAACAGATTTTTCTGATCATAGACCAGTGAAAGCAATATTTTCAGCTGAAGTTGAAGTTGTGCAAACATTGAAGGGACTTCAACAATTTTTTTTATCGGAGAGGTTTGATCAAATCACTAACAATCTTGAAATCTCTTCACCCGATCAATTTCTATGTCAGAGCAGATTAAGCTTCAAATATTTGAAATAATATATATTTATATATATATAGATAGAGAGAGAGAGAGAGAGAGAGAGTTGTTCCTTGTATAATTACCTCTATATATATAAAATATGAAAAGCATATAATAGTATATTGAAGGGTTAGAAAAAAAATATATTATAAATTTAGCAATTAAATTAATTATGATGATGAGTACACAGGAGTGATTGTTTTCCTGCATTCTCGGTGTTGCTTTATGGAAAAATCTATGGCAAACAATTTGGTTAATTGAATCAAAATTAAAATTGAAAAAAGGATTTTCAATTAATTAAATAAAGAAATCTCATTACTTACTGAATCAAAATCTTTTTATTAACCAAAAATTAATCGATCAATTATCGAAAATCTAAAATTTCAACAAAAGTATATATTTAATTAGTTTAGTTTGCGGTTAACTGAACTAACCGAATTTTTAGAAACACATAACCGAACATAAAACAACAAATTTTGATTAATCAACAGAAATAATTTCGGTTAAACAAACCAAATTTTTTTTTTTTTTGGGTTATCTGGTTTCGGTATAAACTGAACTCTGCCTTCCCATAAGAAAAACTTGTATTACTCCTCCTTTCATTTTCATTGCATTATAAAAATAAATTACAATATTGTTATTCGGTCAGATTAATTATAATAATTAAATTCAAGTTTTGTTTTGATTCAATAAGTATCTGGCAAATTGTCCAATCTAATGCTTGGAATTTGGGGTGTTGCATGCTACCCTCCAAACATGGGTTAGCTACTTAATTATATTCAACTGCTAATGATTAGGGCAATTTAAGAATAAGTGCGATATTCTAATATCAACCAATAGGTATCGTTCCTTTAAGAAAAACAAAGGGTGAAAATAACGTACACAAAATATACAATTTAATAATTTGGGCGGGTCAATTTATTTAAACATATCATACTCCATCATCGAAATATTTATTTTTCTGAAAAAAAATTCTGATCTAATTTTAAATATATTGGTTAGACAATTATCAATTGTTCAACGTCAAATAAAATTGCTAGGGGTATTTTTTTTTTCTTTTTTCATAGGAAAAATCTTTTGAAGATATTATAATTATTGTTTATGATTTGAAGCAGGACCAAACCTTGGAATGAGATGAGTTGGATTTTTGTGAACGGGTGAGCTTTGGGTAGCAAATAAACCACGAATACAAATCTGGACATTGAGGTTTCGAGCATCAATCCAATTAGAAGATTCGTCGGCCAATAGGCTGGGACAAAAAGCCTAAGAGAGAGCATATGGAGAAAGAGGATAAAGAACCCATGTTAAGACTAAATTGCATATTGTTAATAGTTGATATATAGATGTTTGATAATTGTTTAATCAATTTTTGTTAATTTGTAGAATTCATAATAATACTACAATTTTAAATTGTTGATCATGCGTGCATCAATTGTCCAATGACAGAAGTCTAGTGAATTAAGTAATAGTCAAATGTGCTATAAGGGTAAAGTATGTGTATTTCCTAACATTAAGACATGATGACTTATCCTAGGTCACAACTTTTAATTAAATCTCTAGATATAACCTTTTACAAATGAATCTAACATGTTATCTTTTTATCATACATAATCAATGGAGATAATTCCACTAAAGATTAATTTTCTAACAACTTTATGTAGCTGACATGTGTGATAAGACTTTTCATTGTAGATGGAATGAACACCCAGCTTGAATTTAAAAGCATCAAATGCAGAAAATGAATGAATTTTTGTAAAGAAATTAGCAAGTTTATGTGCGGATCGAATGGGTAGCAGCTTTAAAATTCCAACAGTGACTTTTCTCTAACAATATGACAATCGATCTCTAAGTATTTCGTACATTTGCGAAACACCGGATTATGATCAATGTACATCATATACTGATTGTCATAGAACAATACGGCTGCCTGCTCATGAGGAACAAATAAATCTTTAAGAAGATAGAGAAGCCATTGCAATTCACATGTTACCATTGCCATTGACCAATAATTAGCTTCGGATAGATGATCTTGCTACAGTATTCTGCTTTTTAGTTTTCCAAGATATCAAGGATTTGCCAATAAACAAGCCAAACCTAGTAATTCATTTTCTTGTCAGAGAATATGTTGCCTGATCGGAGTCATAAAACCTTTGACTTGAAGATTGTTGTCTGCTGGATAAAAAAGGAGGAAGTTCAGAGGACATGTTACCAAAATATGTCGAAACAAAACCAAAGTAAAATTGTTGAACCTTAGACGAAACTAAAATCCAGGAGGATAACCATGCTTTTTGTAGCACTTATCCACAGTGTGACCATAAAGATGACAGTAAGTACAAAGAGGCTTATTCCCTGATCTTTGAAAAAGAAGTATTAGGGCTAGAAGAGTACCTAAAAAAGGAATTAAACCGATTATTTGGAACATTAGGCTTGTAACAAGGTTGAAAAAAAAGGCTGAGTAGAAAAGTTCCTTTGAACAATATTGGTAGCGGCTTTACCAGTAACAAAGTGATTAGAAGACTCAAGAACAAGATCATGATGAGCAATCTAACGTTCATTTTGTAAAATTAGAGAAAACACCTTGTTAATGGAAGATAAGGGCTTAAGCCTCATAAGAAACGCAGAATAAATCAAATTGTTAATAGTTTCGAACAACATTCAAGGCATTACAAACACAATCAGCACCACATAAACAAGAAGGAAAAGGCCTTAAATTGACGAACTTGTCCCAAAGAACCTTCAAGTTAGTGAAATATTCAGTTACAAAGGAAGTATCTTGCTGAAAATTGAAAATTTCATCTTATAAATCTGTAATGTGAATCGCATAACCATGAGAGAAATGTTCTCGGAGATCATTCCAAATCTCAACTACAGTATCCATCCAAATAATACAAGAGGCAATAGTAAGTGATAAAGAATGCATTAACCAAGAAATCACCATTGTATTATAGCGGATCCAAAAGAAATAGGTAGCATCTTTAGTAGCATAAGCAGGAACGTTACAGTTTTCATATAATTCGTAAATTTTAATTTTATTTATTATTTTAAATTTAGGGTAAAATGTCTTCTAAAAAATTTAGGATAAAATGTAATCGAAAGTTTAAAATTTTGGTGAAAATATCATTAGAAAATGACTATTTCAAAAGTTTTTATTTTTGAATTTAGTCCAAACTTAGGAAAAAAAAAAGTTCATTAGATTAAATTTGTTCCAAAAGCTTAGACATTTCTAAAGGTGGAGGGTAAAAAAATTTACTTTAAACTCATATCGTATTTTATCTTGGCTTTTAAAAGCTCACGAGAAAAAAATATAGTCCAAAATTTCAGATCGGGTAATTTTTAAAGGAAATGTTATAATTTTGAATGTGAATAGAAAATGGTATTAAATTTAGAATGTGTATATTTATAGGGAATTATGCGAACTATAAATGTAAAATTTAAATGCTATATCTAAAACTCTAAATAAATAAAACTGAAGTCAATAATTTATATACCGGCACAAAATGTAAATTTTGGAGAAAAAATAATAATTTATTAAGTTATCATTATTACGTAAGTATTGAAATTCTCAAATACACACTGTACGAAAACCTTATTTCACGTTAACTTTTAAAATTTTAACACTTTTTATATTTGAACCATTCCAAATCATAACTCAAAATATCTCTGCGTTTTTCTTTTTCCTGGGTTCCAAACAGATGGGGAAGGATCGCGACCAGCGCTCTTCCAGTCCGCGACTTCTTGTTGTCGAGTACCTTATTGAATCTGCTCATGTGAGTATCAACATCACTCTATTCTTATTCTTTCAATTTTGTCACTCGATATAGTGTAATGTGTTTGATTTTGATTTTATGCTTAAAAATTGAAATTATAGCAACTAGATGTCACTCCGATCGTCAAATACACCGCATTGTCTCTAATCGCTGATAGATTCATTCCTTCTCTCTCTAGGTAAATTTCTGTTCATTTTTTTGGAAATTGTTTTATAATACTTCTGCGCACAATTAATTGAAGTTTAAATTGAATGTGGAAAACTATTGTAAATTTATCTGGTTTAGTTCGTTAATAAGAGCAAGTTTACAGGAATCAGTATATTTGACTGCCAATTGTACTTTTTCTTTGATTCTTGATTCTGTTTTTGTACTTGAATTGAACTACGGCTTTAGATTTACAATAATCTCTCTGTGCTTTACCTATTAAGCTTTTCAAGCCAACGCTATGAGGGAAACTGGCTTTTGCATCCCACGACGGAGAGCAATTTGCAGCTATTTGCCCTCGTTTCTATGTGGATTTCCAGCAAAGTATGCCAGTTTTTTGCAGCTTTAAATTTCATCTTCTTGAGCCTTGCATAATTGTAAGTAGTAACCATAGTCCATAGCAATATTTATAGATACACGATTCTCGTCCTCTCTCTATTAAAAGTTTGAAGAATTTGAGTGACAAGAGCATTAAAGAACAACATTTTACAGCTCGGGACTTCTTGGAAGCAGTATTTAGCTATCCTCTAGTCAATTAAGCTTTTAGAATTTGATTTATCTTTATTGTTATTTATTACTGTATTGGTAAACTAGACCATTGTGCAGGAGGTGGTCTTTTTGCAGGTGAATCTTATAGAAGTATTGAGGTTTTTGTGCAACTTCATTCCATATCAGATGGTTAAATATTGGAGTTTTGAAGGTATTGAATTATGAGATTGGTGCTGGAAATATTGCTTTTGCTTTACTTGAAGAGCTACTGTCTCAATTCAGGTAAATATCTTTCACTAAGAGGCCATAAATCAAGTTGGATGTGAATTAATGTTTGTTCAATTTTATGAGTATTTTTGGACTAAGTGCTTGAATTTCTGTATCCTTTGGGTTCAGGGCGGTGGCAAAGTTTGGGGACCATGTTAGCATCGAAGCATGTATGGATATTATGGATCTTCTCTATGAAAATGAAAAGACATCACTTCTTTACCATTCTCCTCATTTTCTTGCTGCTTGCACCTTGGGAAGTTCTTGTATCCCTTTCAAATTCTTTTTCTTCTGGCAGAGCAAATTAACATGTGCCTTTTTCTTTTTCCTAACAAATTTCAGTTTCTTCCAGGTTGCTTCATATGTTATTACTGTTCCACAACAGAGATGGGAATTTCCTGTTCTTCCTTGGGGTATGCTTCATTTCAGAATTCTCGGTTTTCTGCTTTACGTCGAGTTACTTTCCATACTTTTTGAAAAGACTTTGAATTCATCATGGCATATCGATGGTTGGTTGGTTGCTTTCATATTTCAAGAACACATTAAAGATAATAACCTGAAACTCATGGGTAAAAATATAACTTTTCAGTACTATTTTTTGTAACTTATTTCTTGGTCAACTTTCCTCATGAGGAAGCAGTGCATTTTATTTAAAAACATTTCTTACCCACCCAACAACACACGGCACCCCCAACCCCCCCACCTCCTCCTATAGATCTCATACTTCACTTCACTTTGGTATTTAATGTGTTTGAACTTTTAAAAATTAAAAAATCCATTGAGTTATCATTGTTTCTTTTAGTTGGGTGAGATATACCATATATTGGGCCATTTTCTCTATTCTAGCAAATTCAGAGCTTTTGTTTGTTTGTAGAATGCACTTCTACAAAATGAATGTAGGCCTTGCTAGTTTCAAGTCTAGTGGTGTAATATCCAAAAACCTGAGTACTCTTGCAATTTAGAACTTATAGCATCTATCCTGAATAAAGATTCTTTGCTATCAATGTAGTCCTAATCCTCACCGAACAATTGGAGTGAGGTTGTAATGGAGACCCATGACTTGTCCTAAGTTTCCATTAGCTTATGTGCAGCAATTAGCCAATCCCATGTCACCTCTTGGCTATGCAATTGCAAGCGCTAATGTAATAGCACATTTTGAGGCTCTGCTTTCAATGACATGATATTTGCCATGAATTTTCTACTCCTGTATACAAATATATATTGTGCATATATTTTGGTCCTCGATCTTCTTTGTCTTTCTTAAAGTCCACATTTTGGTGTACAACTAGCTGGATAGAGTTCACTCATAAGTTAGAAATGGTCTTCAACTAATTGGGTTCTGAATGAAGTGTAGTTCCAAGCTTTGATGATACCCTAAATGAAGCTAGTCAAGTAGATGACTTGCAACGTTTTCTCATCCAGTTGGTCTTCATTTGGGCCTTAAAGTTGTTTTCCACATAGAGTCCTAATTTTAGCTAGGCCATTTTGTTGTTGCCAATTCTAGAAGAGGCTAAAAAGGCTTTGAGTATTATAAGTTTCTTCATGAAAATCATATCACTTTTAGCTGTCATTGAGGCATTTGTTTTTTTAACAGTATTGAGACATTTGTTTACCTTCAAAAATCACATGCTGTTAATGTTGCTTAACAAGTGCAAAAAGTTCCAATTTGAATTTCTGTGCTAGGAAACTGGGGTGCTTGCTCTATATCTTTTTTTCCTGTAATGCCATTTTTGTCTACCATGACGTATGACTACCAGTCATATAAGATCATTGGTCTGGTGGTCTGCCACTGATTGTTGCACCTGTGAATTACAGTCCCTGTGCAATTTGAACATGATGCATACAAAATCACTGTTACACAACATATCAGTAGAAACTAGAAACTGATTTTAACTTTATTTTTTTGTTAAAAAGCATCAGAGCTGATTGGCATTACTTTTAACTTTTAAATTGCAATTCCTTAATTTCATTAGTGGATGCAAGTTGTATCCGCTTTTACTCAATTTATGAACCCCAACCCTGGTTTCTTTTTACATTGACGTCTCTGAACTCCACTCGTGAGCTCTAAAATATATGAAGAAGACATTCAAATTTTTTGTATGCTATTGCATATAATAAATTTTGTTCACCTTATATGTTTAATTTTTGTCTCACATGCATACTGCATATTTTAGACATATACAAGTGCTCATTTTTTATGGACTACAGAGAATGGAACTAAACAGCTATAACTAGAGTCGTTATCATGTTTGAAAATGAAGAACAATGGCTTATTGGATTTTATATCATTACATTTTGGACTGCGCTATTTGATGGGTCGCAAATCAATCACACTTAAAAGAAAATGTATTTGTTTACATTCTCATGTATATGTTATTTCAAACACTGAATCAGTATATTTTTCTATTTTCATGTTTTATTAAATTTTCATACGACAATAATAAATACAGTCATTTTCACCTTATTTGGTTTTTTGTCAAATTTAACTATTGGATTAGGGTCCAAGTTGGTTTCCAAACTTGATTCTAAAGTTCAAAATAGCCTAAAATGATTTTTTTTTTTTTTTTTTAACTTAGACTGTACACTCTTTAAATGGACTTAATTTTGCCCCTGTTTACAATTTTTATTTTATCAATTTTAAATTTAAACAAGGTTAAAATAGTAAAGAAAGGTTAAATTGATTTAATTTTCCAAGTGTACAGCTTAACCCTTTTTTTTTTTATATTAGAAAAGATCATTTTATACTATTTCAAACATTAGAGTTAATTTGTGGTTGCAGAATCAGTAATGTACTCCTTAACATGAAATATGTAATTCTTTCTTTTAGTGATTGAGAATGACTAGGGTATTCAACAAAACCATGTATGCACCAATTTGCCACGCTCCCATCATATCTTGGATTAGTCAAGTCCTCCTCACTGGATTTTTCTTTCATTTCATTTAGGGTGCGTTCGGCAATAGTGGTTTGATTAGTGAAAACGTTAAACTCTCTTTTTTACAGTGTTCGCTGATATAGTGTTTTAAACTCTCTTTTTTACAGTGTTCGCTGATATAGCGTTTTAAATAGCTTTTACAGATAAACGCTACCAAAACATCTAATTTTACAGGATAGATTCTTAGTAGGTTGTGAGTTTTTTGGCTATTTCTGTTGGGTGGCCCTTCACCAGTACTCTGTAGTGATGTTTCATGTTTCATGGAAATGGAAATGGGAAAATAAGAGTAAAGATTTACCAAGTGAAAATATATCATAGGTTATGGAGTTGAATGGTTAAGGTGAATGGAGTTAGTAGATTGAGTTACTGTGTTTACTCTTTAACTACATTATGTGGGCTCCACCGTGAATAATGTTCTTGGTTACTTATCCATTAAATCATAGGAAGTAAGTTTACTTGTCAAACTCCACGTGTGGGAGACAATTATCTATTAGCATGTGAAGTCCATAAATTGTGATTGATTTGTGTACAAGAATGATTGAAATAATATTCTCCAACAGAGATACGAAGCATCAATTGAAAGAATTTTGTGGGTGGATGCAGTAAAATTTGTTACCTCATTCAAAGAAGAGGATGTTGTAGAAATTGTCAGAGACATTCTCAAGCATGTGTTTGAGCCTTCATAAAGTTTCTTGGACATTGATTTCAGGTGTGCATCTTCAACTCCATTACAAAAATTCTTAAAATGGATCTCATGAATTATGCAAAAAGTATTTCACTGTTAGGACCAATTGTCCAGTAATTTCTACTTGAACTTAAAACAAAGTTTGACTGAAAACATATGGAACGAAAAAATAAAAAATCCAAAAGAATTATGAACTAAAGCAAAAAAAAAAAAAAAAAAGGCATCAGACCTAGTAGAAAAATCTTTGGACTAATAAAAAATACAGAAAGGGACATTTTTTTTTTTTGGATTTTTTTTTGCAAAAATAACCCCTTAGAAATCTATATCTTTATGTTTGACCTCTCAACAACATTTTACCCATTTTTATCTTTTAGTTAACACAACCACCCCTTTTCTATTTATGCATTTTTTTTCCTTCCACTTGTTCTCTCTTCTCAATATAATTTTGATAATCCCTCTTCTTCACAGGCTTATTATTGAGATGGGAGGGAGTAACAAACAACGAATGCAAAGCAAAGAAGATAGTGTTGCTTTTTTGGTCATTGAAGAGGAAAAAATGTGTGAATTTGAATTTGATGTTGAGGGCTATGAATGGCCAATCAAATCAAAGCAATTACATAGTTGTTGTTGCCTCATATTTTTCAATTATAATATGGAAATTGAAAATTATGCAATTTTCTATGAATTATCTTAATAATGAAAGACCAATATAGTCTGCTCAAAAAAATAAAGAGTTGTATAGAAAAACAAAACATCTGCAAAAAAGTAGCAAGGCTAACTTGCTGCATGGAACAAGGTTCCTGCCACATGAGTACTGTAAATTAAGTTTATAATAATTGAGTACTGTAAAGGGTAAGGCCTCCAGAGCAAGTGCTTTAGGCTCCTAAGCCTTCCAACCTCGAGTTGGTTATATTATATATATGCCTTCTAAAATTTTACCCTTATATAATTTAGGTCTTAAATTATATTTTGGTTTAATACTCTAAAATTGTTGAGCCGTCATTGATAATAATATTGGTTCAGACAAACCTCCTGGCCATATATGTACTATAAATTGAGTTTATAATGATATTGGGGCAGACAAATGAATAATAGGGAGAATTTTGTGAATAGTAAATTTGCAAAGTTGCACTTGGGCAAGAGTAGTGATATAGACATTAAATTGAGACATCTTAAATAAGGTTAAATTAGAAATATAAAAATTGAAATTATTTAATTATAGTTACTTATCATATTTGTTTACTCATATTTTATACCGCTATTATAAAAGAAGGAGATGAGGTGGTAAATAGAAACAAAGAGAAATTACCATCAATGAAGTTTCAATAGAAATCACTGTCTTTCTTCTCTCAACTTTTTTTTTTTTTTGATGCTTTGCTGTAGGTTTGGTGTATGATTAATCTTACACAACCCGCCTAAGTTTATTTTACCCAGTTGTTTGATAATGACTTTATTTTTAAAGAGTAGGAATAGAAAAATTGCATAGTCCAAAAAGCAACATTGTTGCTTCCTTTGAGATTATCCCATTTTTGTTTTAGTTTATTTTGGTTGATCGTTTTGTCTCTTGCTTTTGATTCTATCTCATTACTTCTTAATTATTCTTTGCTCTTATACACTTATTTGGTGCATCCTTATTCAGTATCATCTATTAATCAATTGCATTATAGTTTTTGTTCAATGGCAACTATGAGGGATCCTAAAGATTTCAATTTACTATGCCGAAAACTTTATCCTTTCTTCTTGTCAACAATTGTAAACGATGATGAAAAAGCTGTTTCTTTAATGTCAAAATGTGCTACTTATCATGTCTTCTTGAGTTTTAGAGGTGAAGATACTCGAAAGGGTTTTACCGATCACCTTTATACAGCTTTAATATGGGCAGGAATTCATACATTCAAAGATGATACCGAAATCAAAAGAGGAAAAAGTATTGATCCTGAAATCGAAATGGCGATTCGAGATTCACAATTATCAATAGTTATATTCTCTAAAGATTATGCTTCTTCAAGATGGTGCTTGGATGAGCTAGTATTGATCATGGAGCGCAGGAAAACGGTCGGCCATAATGTTCTTCCGGTCTTTTATGATGTCAATCCAGCAAATGTCTCCGAACAAACCGGGAGTTTTGCTGGAGCATTTGTTAGACATGAAGATTGGTTTAAGGATGAGATGGATAGGGTTGAGGGTTGGAGAAAAGCTCTTAGAGAAGCTGCAAATATTGGAGGCATGGTCCTTGGAGATAGGTAATGTCTCAAAACTCCTTTCAACTCTTTTAAATTCTATTGTTTATATGAAATATTGTCTCAAAATATAGGAATCAGAAGCGAAGTCTAAAAATTTGGAGAATATTTTCTACAAGTTAAATGTGATTTTGGGTAATCTAACAAGAAATTGTCTTATGAAATAGAATATTATTACAAATGGGGAGACAAAGACCCGAAATATGAGACCATTATACTGGTAGGATGCTCTTACTCTAATTCTAAATTAGCTTATTTACTAACCCAACATCCTCTATAATGTTAGAACTATGTTAAAATAGACAGAGTCAATTTTTCAAAATTGCGATCTACTACAATTGAATTATACATTAACATAGATCATCCAAACAGATGAAATTTACAAGAAATAAAAAAAATAGAAAAAAGCATAGGATGTATATTTACAGGAGGAAAATCGTTTATCCTTCTTTTTTAATAGACCGACATAATATGAACAAGATTAAGTGTATTAAGACAGCTAGAGATGTCTATGGTTATATATAGAGACACGCACCATGTTACCTTTGTTTATTCAATTTTAACTATGGTTAATTTCCTTTGATTTTTTTTTTTTTTCCTTAACCATTTTTAGATATGAAGCACAATTTATCCAAGACATTGTTAGAGAGGTCAGCCATAAACTGAATCGCACAATCTTGCATGTGCCAGTTTATTTAGTTGGTGCAAATTCTCAAGTGAAAAAAATCAATGATTGGTTACAAGACAAAGAAAATGATGTTACCATTGGAATGATATATGGAATTGGTGGTGTTGGGAAGACAACCATAGCCAAGATTGTTGTTAACTTCAACTATCATAGATTTGATAGTTGGAGTTTTATTAAAGGTGTAAGGGAGACTTTGGAGCAACCCAATGGTTTAGTTAAATTGCAAAAGCAACTTCTTTCTAATATCTTAATGAAGAAACCAAACAAGTTTTACAATGTGGATGAAGGAATTATCAAAATTAAAGATGCTTTATGGTGCAAAAAAGTTCTTATTATTCTCGACGATGTGGATCATATAGATCAATTCAATGCTATAATCGGATTACAGGTAACGACATATTTGATGAATGTAGTCCTGACTTAAATTGTTTTAATTTCTTAAACATTTTTATAATCAGTGACCCTTAAATTATTTGAAGTTTCTTTTATATTAAATTATTAATTTTTTTCTTATTAATTAATTTTGGAATACTCAAGCAAAGTAAAATAAAATAACTGTACAAATCAAATGGCTATTTAGCCATTTGTGATATATATATGATTCATTTTACATTTGATAATTTTAAATTGCACAATCCTAACTTCCTGGCTCTGCCACTAATTGCAGGATTGGCTTTTTCATGGAAAGCAAGATCATCATAACAACAAGAAATAAGCATTTATTTAGGTCTCATCATAAGGAATTTGTTAAGTTGAAAGTGAAGCCTCTTGATGAAAAAGATTCACTTGAGCTTTTTAGTTGGCATGCCTTTGGTAAATCATATCCTTCTCAAGGTTACATAGAGGAATCTAAGAAAGCAATACATTATTGTAGTGGGATTCCATTAGCGCTTGAGGTCTTGGGATCTTCTTTATCTGGCCATCCTATAGATTTTTGGAGAAAAGCTTTGATAGAACCAGAAGCCATTGATGATGGTAAACTTCAAAGGATTCTTAGAATAGGCTATGATTCCTTACAAGACGATAGGGACAAATGCTTATTTCTTGACATTGCTTGCTTTTTCATTGGAAAAGATAAGAATTACTTAGAAAAAGTGATAGAAGGATGTGGTTTTTATAGAATGGTTGGAATTCAAAATCTGATTGATAAGTGTCTGATAAGTATTGGAAAAGATAAAGAAGTTTTGATGCATCAATTGCTTAGAGACATGGGAAGAGAAGTTGTTCGCCAAGAATCACCGGAAGATCCGGGAAAGCGTAGTAGAATTTGGGTTCACAAGGATGCATTATATCTACTGAGAAGCTTTATCTTTGACCAACAAGAAAACGCAACCTCTTCAAATAAGATTGACCTGAAAACTGATACTTTTGCAAAAATGAGGAATCTGAGATTACTTCACCTCAAAAATGTAAAGTTGAATGGAGATTATGAGGCTTTTCCAAAAGGTTTATTGTGGTTGTGCTGGTATGGATTTCCCTTGACCTGCATACCAAGGAACTTCTGCTTGGAAGACCTCATCATTCTTGATATGAGCAATAGTAATCTTAAGCAAGTTTTTAGGGGAACCCAGGTACATCTCAAGATCTCTCTCTCTCTCGTTCGGCGGAATTCATAAATTTCCTCATCCTATGCATGTCATTGCAAGAGACATTTCAATGTTTCATTTGAATTCGTCATAAAATTCATTTGCAAATCTATTTAATATGTTTCAAATGACAAATTTAATATTCAACTCCAAGTTTTTTTTTTTTTTTGTTTTCCAAAACATAATATAAAATTAAATTACATAACCTCTTATGTAATTTGTTTGTTAAGAGAGGCTCTAAGTTATAAAGAATTTAATGAAAACACACCTCACCGTACTGGCATAAGAGAGAATGAGAGGTATTTAATTCATCTCCAGTTAACAAAATCGGATTGGCAATTCAAATGCGTGTTTGGATACATGCAATTTCTCATGAATGTCATCATTCCATTAATTACTAATTTCATTTGCTTTACGACTAGATCCTTGCAGAGTTGAAAGTCCTTGATCTCAGTCATTCCCATAGTCTTATCAGTACCTCCAACCTATCAGGACTGATCAATTTGGAGAGGATTATTCTCAAAGACTGCATAAATTTGACTGAAGTTCATGAGTCAATCGGAACCCTCAAAAGACTAGTCCTCTTGAATCTAAAGGACTGTAAAAATCTCAATAAACTTCCAAGAGAAATTGGTTTGTTGAAGTCACTGGATGAACTTATTTTGACTGGGTGCTCTAACCTCAACGAGCTACCCGAGTTGCAGAAATTGGCATCTTTAAGGGTTCTTCGTATGAATAAAACTGGCACAAATCAATCACAATTGCAGCAACCCAGTTGCTGGTCGTGTTTATTGCCACAAAAATGCCAATTATCTATCATCTCCCTAGCCCTTTTGCCAAGTTCTTTGGTGACATTAAGCCTTTCCAATTGTAATATAACAGATGATGTTATTCCTGATGATCTTAGCAGCCTTCATTGTTTGGAATTTCTAGATCTAAGTGGAAACCCTTTTCGGACTCTACCGGAAAGTTTAAAAACCCTTTCAAATCTTATCTCTCTCTTGGTAAACGATTGTTCAAGCCTTCAGTCAATACCTGAACTACCCACAAACTTGAAAGATCTATGGGCAAAATCATGTAATTCCTTAGAAAAAATTGGAAATTTACCTGATGGTATGAAAAGCTTAGCAGCATTGGGTTCTTTTTTGTTATCTCGATTTAGATGGCTTAGATCAGTTCCTGTCCCTGTTACAAGTTCAAAGTACTTGACTCTGGATGAAATACAGAAATCTTCCCTGAAGGACATGACATGGGCTCTTGCTGCAAGTTGTCCCAATAGTGTGATTCCCCGCAGATTAAACCTCTATGGTTGCAAAAATTTGGTCCAAGTTCAAGGCTATTTTGAATTGGAAAGGTTGAGAGATTGTGAAAGTGAAAAGTTTAATAGTATGCACTTATTCAATATCAAATCTGTTGATGGCACTGAAGTCCAAATGGTCAATTCTTTAACTCAGACATCTTATATAACTTTTCCACAGGTTCTATATATCCTTCTGTCTATATCATCATTTATGTTGTCTTTTCAGAAATGTCAAAGGTCTCAACTCTAGACGCATTTCAATTTTCGTCCTTTTTTTTAATTTTCACTAGTAAGTAGTGGTATATTGCATCCTCGGATCATATTTACTATGACTTAGAGCACCGCAAACTGTTATCCAGATGACATTTCAAGCTTCAAGATTTAATGGATATGATCTGAGATGTAATATATAACTAGTCTCACATTTTGTCACTCATACTCGGATGAAAATTTTATGTAAAACGAAAGTTGAGACGCGTGTAGAATTGAGATACATATAAAAATGCATTTATTCATCCTGTTCTAATTAATTAAATGCCACAGGTATTATATGAACGTGGCATATTTAGCATTTTTCTTCGAGGAACTACGATTCCAAGCTGGTACAATTATCAAACTGCGAATCCATCAATATCCTTCAAAATGCCTCAACCGCCTCCAGGTCAAAAGATTTGCAGCTTGAACTTATGTGCTGTATTACGCATTGACGATGAGAGATATTTGTTATATCCTCCTGAAGCAGTAATATGTAACAATACAAAGACGTTAAGGTGGAGTTACGGTCCAGTTTTATATGGTGCACCAACAATAAACCAGGATATGTTATGGTTTACCCATTGGAAGTTTGGAAATCTGCTTGAAACCGGAGATCAAATTAACATTTCTATGGCAGTAACATATCCTCTTCAGGTGAAAAAATGTGGGTTTTATCTTATTCTTGAGCAAGAAACTCAGGATTCCATGTTAAGCAGTGGGGAAACAGTTCAAGATGATATTTCTGCAGATTATAATATGATTCGGCACCGTATTTTAGAATTCCGTGTGAACGAATACAGGTGAAATTGATATATTTCTATGATTCTATCGTCATTTAGTATTTCAACAAACCTTTTTTAAACAATGGACATATATGTTATTGGCGTTTTCTGAACTTTCTCTCTGCTTCAGGATACCAGATGGTAAGAATATGGAAGAAGGAGGTATCGCAAATTTTTTTGCACTGGCATTGTTAAAAGGTTGAAGTTCATATGAATATTCAAATTAATTAGGATTTGATTCACTGATATGTATTATTATTAATTAGTTGTTCCTCCGTTTCAGGAAATCTATGAGGTTGTTAATCCTTATTTGGTATTTAATTTAATTTTTGCAGTACATTATGAAGAAGGATTAATTACACTAAGAGCTGGATGATAGTTTCGAGAATAAAGGTATATTCCTCTTAATCTCATCTTCTCTTTTGGATGGATGCAGTAAAGGATCCTGTTTATGTTCATCGAAAAGGTGGGCCAAAAGAAAACAGAGTTTTGAGCAGTAAAGGGCGAGTTTTAAAACAGAGGAAACAATCGCGATTCCACTCCAGAAAATGCCTCTCTATTTAAACCCCATCAATTAAATTATTGCTAGTTGATTAATTTAAATGCTTGTCAGTTTACCTATGCTTTAAAACTAGTTACTCTACAATTATCAACTACCTACGCCTTAGACGTATAACAAACTGTGGAACAAAGTAAAGGTAGCTGATTCATTCAACGATTCAGCAGTGAGTAAACTGACAATATTATGCTTTTATCTGGTTTCATCTTTATAATTTGAGATTTAATTGTTTGTACTTCAGGGTCCTTCAAGATCACTTAGCCCATTACCTCGGATTTTGATTGGATCCCGAAGAAATTTTGTGGGACATGCTAACTCTACATACTGAACAGTGCTAATGCTTATCTGCTTACTTTATGTATATCAAGTTCATCCAATTTTGTGTTAATTTTGCCTCAGCACCGTGGCAATGCTGGAGGCACCTCACAAAACCAAGAGATAAGAGATCCTATATTTGGTTAAGCACTCAATACGCCGCCAATATCAACCAGGCCAAGGATGATTCAACTATTGCGCAGTGTTTCTTTCCCAGCTATTCCACCATCAGAATGAGTAAATCTCCTACAATTGAAATCAACACTTGAATTTAGTATCATTTTAAACATCGGTCTTGTTAATATTTAATAACATGCAAATCCAACTTATTTTTATTGCTATATTTGTGATGATTTTACATTATTTGTGCTTAAAAATATAGTTTTATTTAATTTATTGCTTTTATGTTAAAAAGTTGAATTTATCGTGACTGGAGCGAAAAAGAGCAAAATTGAAGCGTTTTAGAGAAAAATATAAATTGTTGAATTTTTCGGGATGCAAAGAGCAACGCGGTTCAATCTCTAGCCGTGGGCGAGACTAAGCGGAAAACAGGAGACCCAATTTATTTTAAAAAGGCTGGTGGCCCGAAATAATTTAAAGGCTATTTTTTGCTCGTTTGAAAGTCCGGAAAACCGATTTATTATTAATTTTAGTGAGTCTTATTATTATATTAGTTGACCCTACCTTTTGGGAGGTATTTAAATAAGTTTTAGATCTGTATGTAGACACTTTTTGCCAACAGAGTTACGTGATTTGTACTTGAAACAGCTTATTTTCGCAATCCTTTCTTCTTCTTCATGATGTTTTCTGTCATAGACATGCGTGGCTAATTCCTTTATTCAGTTAAGACTTAACCCAAGGTAGAAATTTGATTTCAATTGTGAAATTATTGAACTTAATTGAATTGCATTTATATTCTTTCTGTGATTTATTGGGAAATATATCACCTAGTGAAATTCTATTGAATGAATTTACATGACCCGTTATTTTGTTTAATAGTAATTTCCATGGCTATTCGATTGAATCAAATCTGTAATTGTTTGGTTAGATCGATAAAGTAGTAATTAATATAATCTGATTGGGTAGAACCTTTTGGTTATATTAAGGGAGAATATAATCAGATTTAAATGGATGCTCGCAGTTAATCTGGGTAGGATTCTACTAGTCTTTAATGCAATTTCGTCGTACTTAAGATTGCTAGTTAATTAGGGGTTGTTATTAGATCGTATCTTAACAACCTATTACTACGGTAGAATTTGTTGGATCAACAGTTCTTCCTGACTATAACTTATCCTTAATATGAATTAAGGAATCATTCTTGAAATTGATGATCAATCGAATCGAACTTCGCGCCGCAATATGCCTTAACTAAATTCGTTTCCTATTATTTTAATATTAATTTCTGCCGTTTGCTTAAATTCTTTTTATTAATTAATTTTCTTTCGATTTTTAATCTCCCCTCTTTATTTTATTTGTTTTTAATTTCGATTCTGGTTATTTATGACACCCTAGTCTCTAGAGTTCGACCCTTCTCACCTTATTTTGTAAGAGAGCAGTTTTTTTATTTTTGGTGGATTCGAAACCCATCAATATTTGGGGAATCGCTTTGAATTTTAGACG
Organism: Croton setiger; assembly: GCA_948099555.1. NCBI lineage: Eukaryota > Viridiplantae > Streptophyta > Magnoliopsida > Malpighiales > Euphorbiaceae > Croton > Croton setiger. Next base: position 32,900 of record CANUEY010442328.1, read on the forward strand.
TTTGAGACTTTTTTTTTTTTAATTGTGATTTGCAAATGCACTTTTTGTTATACTGCCTTTTAGTGATCAAACTCTTTCACTGCCAAATGCTTATATAAGAGTAATGGAAATATAAAATAAGAGCTTCTTATTGGGAAGAAAGCATTATGATTTGTAAATCCAGTTGTTGTGCTTGTTTGTTTTCGTAGTTGTCAAATGCGCGCCTTGGGCAAGGCTCAGATCATGGAGCCTCACAACAGAAAAGGTGCACCTTATTACAAAAGGCTCATACATGGTTAATTTTTTTAGTAATTGTACAATAAATCGGTGATAACACTTCATTACGCTGATTTATTATGATAAACAAATAAACCGTCTTCTACATCTCAACTCCCAACGCTCAACCATTACTGGCAAAAAAAAGCTCTCACCCATCTTCAATTTTCTCTCTCTACAAATGAACAATTTTTCAACTCAATCAAAGAATTTATGATGAAACTATGATACATAAAGGTATGTTTAATCTTTTCATTTCATTAACAAATATGATTAAAAAGGACAAAAATTCTTTTCTGTATTCAAAATTTGGTAATCAGGAATAATTCATAGAAAATGTAACCTAATAAGAGCTGCATATGCGAATCTGACGTAACCTAATAAGGAGATCAAATGTATCCTAATAAGGATTAATTTTTGAAAAGACTAAGTATTGATGTTTAAATTGAATTAGAATAATTGGCTTCCTAAATTGATATGTATAATTGGTTTTGGTAAGTAATATAGTAATATTTATTCGCTCTATATCTGTAGAGTTGAGTATTAGCTTTAGTTAACTTTACCGTTTGCTAATTAAAATATTTTGCACCCTCAAGCTTTAGTTGAAGGAATAAATTATTGGTAAGTAAATTCATGATTATTTGGATTGGCATGATAGTTAGAATCATAAATCCATATTCTTCCATTCTCAATTTATTGTTATCGTTTTTCTTCAAACTTGAAAATATTAAACTTTGTAGAATTCTCAATATAATTCTCTTTATTATATAATTAAAAAAAATTAAAAGAAATACTATTTAATTAATTAACTAGACAGGTTACTGCACTATCACTGCCACTAAAAACGCTTGGTCCTTCGCTACCAACATTCGCCTCAATAATATCCACATTCCCGACATTTTGCCTCAACAATCTCCACATTCCCTTTCATATATAAACGGATCAAAACAGAAACAGCAGCAGCAACTATAACAATAGCTGCAATAACTTCCAGATATCCTACAATCTTTTTAAAGAACCTGATGGAGGAGGAGATGTGGTGCAGTAGCAGTTTTGTGATCAACTCCACTGAGGCTGGAAAGTCAGGAACTTTCCCAGATATATTATTCTCGAAACATCAAGGATGTTAAGTCGTTTAAGTTGGATCAAACTTGTAGGGATTGCACCGTGCAAGTTATTCCCACCCAAAAACAAACTTTCCAATGCCGTCAGATTCGCAAATGCAGGTCAAATAGTTCCTTCAAGGCTCTCCTTCGCTAAATTAACATAAATAATTTTGTTCTGCGTATCCCAATTAACAAAGTCCCAGCCAGAACAAGCAGTATCCCCTTGCCAACCATCAGAAAGTTTCATGGGAAAACCAAAACCTTTTGCATCTTCAAGCAACGCAGTAACTTGAGAATCACAAGGCATACCGACGCATCTGGAACACTAATTGTTTTTCCCATCAGTAACCGATACAGAGGTCTTAAACACAGCATACCGACGCATTTGCAACTTCTAAAACACGCACTTTTAGAAGTAGTTTCAGTATTTATTTATTTGATTTATTTTACTTTAATTATTATTTAGGTGAGCATTGTTAGTAGTGTGAGTGTTTCTTCAAAAAAAAGTGAGTGTGAGTTTAGGTGGCTCACAGTTTGGCTCAAATTTTTAATTTGGGTATCCCATGGATGATGTGCAACCAAGATGATGCTCCACCTTCAATTCTATTTTACTCTAATATCCTTACTTTTATTTTATAAAAATTATATCAACTGAAACTTTCTTAATTGGTTGCATAAATAATTATATGCCAAAGATGTAGACCGAAAATTTAACTAGTGGGTGAGTTATAATTTAATTTATTTTGCTTGGTTATTAATCTAATATTTCTTTTTCCTTACTAATTTATGACTTAATCTAAATTAAATTAGATTAAGCTACCGGGGAGGGAAAATCCCACAAAGATTAGTCGAAAATATTGCATATGCTGTTGTACGTTTCATTCAACTTGGTGGTACCATACTATATGGTTAGTATTTAAATTTTGAAGTCAATGAGGAGATTTAACCCATGCGCCCTCCCCTATTGGTTAATGGATGATTTGCTAAAAATCATTTGATAGGTTAATGTGCAAAAATCAGTGGAGTATGTACCAAATCAAGCTAATAGATTGAAATGGAATTGGGCAAGTGAGCAAGTTCTTTATATTCATAGTTACGGGCTACCTATTCTTATGTTTTGGATCACAAATTAGTGACCAATGGCACGAATGATTATTACATGTATACTTCTCAAAACATCATGCTTTTGTTCTCATTAATTTTTTGTATATCAAATAAAATTAATTTGTCATTAATTTCTGCATTTATGACAAAAAAGAGTTAAAATAAAAAACTATTTCCAAAGTTATTTTGTTTTAAAACTAAATACTAACATAAGTTAAAGAGGTGGGATGAAAAATTTTACAAGCAAACCTGTCTATGAGACAAACAAATTTGGGCAAGAATTATAAGCAAATTCGATTTTTAAAAAAGCGGATTCAGTAATAAATTAAAATTTTCTTCCTGATTTTGAACTGAAATACAGTTAGAAATCGATTCTTCTGAAATAGAATTAGATTCTCTAAACAAGATGAAAAGTACTAAAAAAAATTAAATTTATTTTTGTGCGAGACAAATTTTATGTCTTTTAAAATTTACATTAAATCCGTTTATAATATATAAAAGAAAAGGATTTAGCTAAATAAATTTTAACATAAAAAAACCAATTGTGTGAAAGTAAGATTTTAAATTATGTTAATTTTCAAGTCCTTATATATATTAACTTCTTGGCTGGCCAATAATATTTTTTCATACTTAATTATCAACTTTTTTAAGTTTTAGTTTTTCATTTAAGCAATGGTATCTATTAGTCTCTGCACTATTTAAAAAATAAACATTCACACTTTTATTGTGTAGTTTAAACTATGGCACACCAACTCTTTAGAACATCTCACATATTAATAGTACTCTTATTGAAAAAGTAAAAATTATGGATTACCCTATGAAGAAAATAAAAATAATGGACTAAATTTTGAGAATCCTCTAGAAATCTGTATAACTTGTTAAAGTAAAAATAATGAACAGATATTTTGAGGAGCCGTATGAAAAAAATAATAAATAATAGATAATAGACAAATTCTCACATCGAATGATAACGTGCCCATTCCCACTTCCACTGTTGATACTTTTAAATTGGTAAGTTATATTAATAATATTAAGTATATGTAACAAATAAAATTATAAACAATAATTTTTTATTTACCTTTTTTCTTTATTTCTTCTATTTACTTATAAATTTATAACATGCACATTAATTTATAGCCGTTCTTTTGTTTACTTACAAACTGGGTTATGTGTTCGCACAATGTGCAGCATTTCAGTTTATTATTTTTTATATGTTTATTGTTAATATTTTAAATTAATATTTATTTTTTAATTTTGAAAGGTATTTTTACATTATTAATTTAATTTTTATATTATATTAGCTAAGCATATATTCTTGAAAATATTATCTTAATAAATAAATAAAAAATTAAATAGGTGAATTTCCATAGCAAAGAAATTCCAGCTATATAGAAAAATTACAAAAAGAAAAATCAAATAACAAAAATCTAACCATTCTAATCAAGCAAATACAAATGAGGTTAAGGTAGTCATTCTAATCAAAATTTCATCCAACATTAAATTCATGATTTTCCATCGTTTGAGCAAAATTCCTCATTTCTTTTTATAATATTAGTATAAGGGCCAATCACTAAATCATTTGTGATTAATTCATCTGATGGAAAGCAACATAATTATCATGTTGATTTTATATTCTAGCACTGAACAACATAATATTTTTGTCCAAATAAACTATTAAAACCTTATAAAACGAGCATGTTGAAATGTTCTAAAAGTCAAATTCTGATACCAACCATTTTGTTAGGAAAGGAAAGAGATAGGTAGAGAAAAGAGAGGTGAGGAAGTGTCTTGTATTTCACTTATTTATAAATTCAAATAGACAACGTATTACTATAATTAATGAACAATTAATATCAAAAACTGTCTTCTTTCATTTTAACATTCTTCTGTTAATTCCTTTCATAATATATACTTGCAAGCCTAGTGGTGCAATATCTAAAATCCAAAGTAGTCTTCCAATTAAAAATTTATAATTCTTGCCTATCACTGTGTTCCTATTGGAGTGAGGTGGTAATGGAGAACCATGGCCTGTCCTAAATTTCCATGAGCTTGTGAGCAGGTGCAGCAATTATCCAATCCCAGGAATGTTTAGTCTCTCAGAAGTCAGAATGGTCTTTAAATTAAGTGTATTTCCATTCCATGCTTTCTTTTCATTCAGTTGGTCATCGTTTGGGCTTAAAGTTGTTTTCTTTCTTTATTTTTGTTGGGCCAATTCTGGAAGAGGCTAAAGAGGCTTTTTCAGTATTATAAGCTTCCTCATATATACAAAGAAACATTTTGACGATCATATCACTTTTAGCTGTCATTGAGGCATTTGTTGACCTTCAAAAATCATAGGTTGTAAATGTTGCTTGACAAGTACAATCCAAGTTCCAATTTTGAATATTCTGAACTAGGAAATTGGGGTTCTTGCCTTATTTTTTCTGTACTGTCATTTGAATCAGTTTAGTCTACCATGGCTGACTACTGATCGATCATATAAGATCATCATCCTGGTGGTTCGCCACTGATTGTTGCACCCATGCACATGATGTACAAAATATCGCTCCTGATGCAGCATATCAGTAGAAATTCATTCTTATTTTATTTTGCTAAAACATATCAGAGCTGATTCACATTACTTTATAATTGCAATTCTATTAAATTGATGTCTCCTGTCTCCACTCGTGAGCCGTAAAAATAGATAAAGAATACATTGAAATCTTTTGTGATATTTCATATAATAAATTTTATTCACCTTATATTTAATTTATCTCACCCATATTTAGACTATCATGGGCCCAAATCATTTTGGGCACTTGTACTATGTAAATTTTTTATTTAAGGCCCTTTGATGTATTAGTGGTTTTAAAAATCTCTTGTATTACTGGATATAGTTATACTCGCATACAATGTCCATCAGAAAACAGAGGGTGTTGATCAAACTCACGGTAAGCGTTAGAGTCCATCAATCTAACACTAAAACTACAAAAGGGCGTCATTTTCAGCCTCATAAACCTGTACAATTATAAATCCCTTGATTCATTGTCTTCCTTTCCTTCCTCGCCTTTAATCCTCCGCACAAAACTCACCTCTCTTCAATCTTTGCTTTCCTCTCTCGCCGATTCTCCTCATTGGTCTCAGAATAGTCTCCTTCACACTCTTCTTCCCTCGCTTCTCTCAACTCTCCAACGCCTCCACTCTCTCTCTCTCACCAATGTACTCTCTTGTCCTTTCCTAGCGGAAAGCTTCTCTTTTAGAGCAATCTCGATATGGCTTCCTCTTCTCTATCCAATCATCTCCACGACACCAATTTGCTTTTAAAATCTGGAGTTCTTCATCAATCCAATGCTATTGTTCTTTCGCATCCTGGTCCTAGTTCAGGCCAAGAGGAATTAGCATTTTTTGTTAGAGATCTTTTTACAAGATTACAAATCGAAGGTGTTGAGTTTAAAAAGAAAGCATTAGATTCGCTTCTTCAGATTCTAAATGATGATGAGAAATCTCCGACTTTAGTTGCAAGGGAAGGAAATGTGGGTTGTTTGATTGGACTACTCGATTCAAACAATCAGCCTTTTTGATTCAAGAGCAAGCAGTTTTGGCGGTTTCGTTATTAGCTTCAGGGAGCGATAAAGCCAGAAAAATTGTATTTGAAGGAGGATTGGGGCCATTGCTGAGAATCTTAGACTCTGTGTCTATGCTTCTAAAAGAAAAAGCTGCCGTCACAATTGAAGCAATCACTGTCGGTTCAGAGAATGGGGGGGAAGTATCAGCATACGGAGGTGTTTCAGTTTGATTGAGGTTTGTCAATCTGGATCAGAACTGGGAAAGACACATTCAGTCGGAGCAATCTGAAACGTTGTTGCTACGGTGCGTTGTACCAGTTTTGGTTAATTTACTCGCTTTAGGTTCTAGCGCTACACAAGAAAAAACAGCGCACTATGTGGCTATTCTGGCTTCTTCCGGTGAGTATTTTCGGTCATTGATAATTCAAGAAAGAGAGTTACAGAGATTAATGGATTTACTTCAAACTTTTCCTAGTTCAGATACTTCTGAGCACATTTTGCATTCAATTAGTTCTATGTCAGTCTCAGATTCAATTTCTAGAATTCTATCATCATCAACGGTATTCATTATGTGCCTCGGCGAATTTATCAAGCACGGAAGTCTAATTTTGCACAAATCTCTGTATCAATACTCTCTAGTCTATCAGTAGTCGACGACAACAAGCGATGAGGCTAAAACAGGTTTAATCTTGTCCAAAAATATTTTATAATTAAACGGGTTTATGAGGCTAAAAACGATGCCGTTTTGCAATATTAGTGTCAGATTGATGGACTCACGCCGATGAGTTTGAGCCACATTTTAGGTTTTCCGATAAACAGAGGTGCGAATATAACCATTTTCAGCAGTATAATAGACTTTTAAAATCACTAGTACATCAAGAAATCTTAAGTTAAAAATTGTATAGTACAGAGGCCCCAAAATGGTTTTGCCCGACTATCATGAGACAAAAATACGCAAGGGATAAGTGCACATTCTGTATGGAATGTTTGAGCCACATTTTACGTTTTCCAATAAACGGAGGGTTAACCATTTTAGTACATCAAGAAATCTTAAGTTGAAAATTATAGAGTATAGAGGCTCCAAAATAGTTTTGCCCGACTATTATGAGACAAAAATGCGGAAGGGATACGTGCACATTCTGTATGGAATAAATATAATGCAACTTAAAGAGCTATACTCTAGAGGTCGTTATCATGTTTGAAAATGAAGAACAAGGACTTTATAGATTTTAGATCATTACATTTTGGACGGTTTTGTTTGATGGGTCGCCAATCAATCATACTTCAAAGATAATGTATTTGTTTACATCATCATCTATAGGGTATTTCAGACACTTAATTACCATATTTCATATCTTTCTTTATGAGTTTATAATTTTTGTTTCCTTTTCTTTTCTATTTGATTTAGAATTATCTTTAAAAAAAAAATTAGTATCTTTCATCTATTTCATGGTTGATTGTATTTGCATATGACAACGAACATACAGTCATTTCCATCTTATTTGGTATTTTGACAAATTTATGTATTGGATTAAGGTCCAATTTGGCTTCCAAGCTTTATTTTAACTTTCAAAATGGCTCAAAATAATGTTTTTTAAATTAGACTCGGAACGGGGTAAATCACTAAATTGACTTAATTTACACTTTTTTTAAAAAAAAAAAATAATAAATAAATTTAAACAAGGTTAAATTGATTTAATTTGCCAGTTTAACTTTTTATATTAAAAAAAAAATATCATTTTAGCTTGTTTTAAACATTAGAGTCGAGTTGAGGTTGTAGAATCAGTACTGTGTTACCATGAACATCAAATATGTAGTTCTTTCTTTTACTGATTTTCGTATAATGAGTTATGTTATATTTTAAGATATAATCTGCACTATAGGGTAGGGTTGTGCATGATTTTCAGGGTCTCGAGTTAGTATCAAAAATTGTTCTAGAACCGGTAAAATTGGAAACATACTGAAATTGAAAATTTTAATTTTAAGTGTCAATGCTGATTTCTTATCTAGAACCGTACCGAATTCATCCCGAAACCATACCGAGAACCAATCGTAAATAATAATAATAATTATACACTTATAATTAAAAATATATGTCATATATATAAAAATAAAATTAAATCATGTATCCAATAATACCATGCCCTGTTTTTATTTTCAAAAATAAAACCATATTTGTTTGACCAATATATAAAGCAACTTAAAATTTTAAACTACAAGTAAATTCCAGTAACCGATTTCTTCATTGTTAATTTCTGCATATGATATTTGTCCTTGTAAATTTCAAAAGTAACTAATAAACTATCAAAGTGAAACGTAATTGAAATAGTAGCAAAAATTTTTATTTTTATTTTCTCTAATTTCCTTTTTTTTATATTTTTTAGCGACAAACAAATCAATATATATATTATTTTGTAGAAGTATAATATTGTTTAGATACATACGAATTATTAAGGAATCTAACTTCATACTATCAATTATTTGAATTATTATGTATGATTATGATCATTAACTTTATAATAAGAACTTCTAAATTTTAAATTCTAAAACTAACCGTTTTAATTTTAAATTTTTTATTAAAATTAAAATGTTTAATTTAATATCAATTCGATTCTTTTTCAGAGCCGATAAATCTCGATATTAGTGCTAAGTTTTTACAATACCGAGCCGGTTCTAAAATTTTAAGTAACCGAACCGCACACCCTTACTAACATGTTAAACAAAACCATGTATTCCCCAATTCGCCACGGTACCATCATATTTTGTAGTCAAGTCTTCCTCACTGGATTTGTCTTTCATTTAATAGGTAGGTGAGTTTTTTGGCAATTTCTTCACCAGCACCCTGTAGTTATATGATAAAATTGGTGTATTTTGTAAATGAGCTGCAAGGATGTTTCATTGAAATGGGCAAAATAGGAGAAAAGATTTAGCAAGTGAAAAATATATGATGAGTTATTATGGAGTTGAATGATTAAGGTGGGTGAAGATGGTAGGAGGGGATTCCTTCAACAGGCTGTCTGTGATCAATTTTTATCCAGTGAGTGAGAACAAACATAATATTTGATATTTGATGATAGCAGGATGATAATAGATTATCTTACTTTCAAGGAAGCTTGATGATGCTCTTCTCTTCTTGCTTTGCTACCTACTCTACCCAGTCGTTGGGTCCTTGTTGCTGTATTTCTACTTCAAATAATTGTTATCATTTTTTTATGGTTTTCCTCTGTCTTCTTTCTCTCTTGCAAGCGTGTGAATATTATTAAATTTTGTTTTAAAAGTGCATGAATAGCTGGAAAGGTTGTCTTATTTGAAGCATGAGGAGCTTAAAAGCTAGTTTCCAACCCAACTAGAATGTAATCACAAGCCTAATCATTAATCATTCTGTCTTTCCAGACTTTGCTAGATTGATCTTTATTAAAAAAATTTCTACTGTGTTTACTCTTCAACTGCATTATGTGGGCTCCACCATGACTAATGTCTTTTTTTTTTTTTATCCATTAAAAATAAGAGGAAAACTCTACGTATGGAAAATTCGTATGCGAGTTTTGATTTATTTGGAACAGAAATCATTAGTTGAAATAAGTTTGGTAAGTGAATTTTGTTACTTCATTTGGTGAGCTGTTTAAAGTGGGTTTTACTTCTACTGATTAGTTGATTTGGGTTGTGATAATCGTATTATTTTTGGGGTGATATAATTTTAGAGGGCCAGATGCATAATTGAGGACTTTGGGAATAAATGAAATCTAAGAATTCATGAGCATAACACACTAATAGGGGTTGTCGGTGGTGTCATATATTGGTTGTTTTGTAAGAGAAAGACTAAAGAAAGCTTGTATGTCTGTCCATATACAGACATCAATGTATATATGTAGGATAAGATTGGTAGACATCAATGTTGTTAAGGTCCACCTTTGATTCCCTCTCCATCTCAAGAAACCAAAACCCACTGCTCCTGGAAGCTATTACACCTTATAAAGTGGACCAGAAAAAGAAAAACTTTATATGCAAGTGTTAATTATTTCCGTCTCTAGTTACTAATGTAAATGGATTTATACATCTCCATTTAGTAACAATATCTCAAACTTTCAAATTAATTATAAAAAGATGTTAAATAAATAAAATAATAAACGTTTTATGTGTTTATTTATTAAAATTTTCATTATTGCTCTTTAAATTAATCATAAAAAATAAAATATGTTAGAATTATATTATTGTTCTTACTTTTAATTTGAACTCATCAAACAATTATTTTCAATCATCAATATAGTTAAGAATGATTTTCGTTTGAGATTGAAAATGAATATATTTTATTAATTTGCTGTATGTATATCTATAGAAAATGGAATTAAAAAAAAAGTACGGATTGAGTTAAACACAGACATATTAGCTTTGTTTGCTAGTTGTTTCTTTATATCTATAATCCTATGCCAACTTCGACATATATAATGTTAATTTTTAAGGTTGTTAAAGCTCCGAAAAGAACAATTGGATTTTGACATGTGTTCCTATTTCAACTCATGGAGCAAATTCTAATTAGTGATAAATGCGTGAATTAGGGAGGAGATATGTTTTTGATGCATAAACAGTCATTTACTAGTGAAAAATTAATTAGTTAAACTGTGAAGTTTACTTTTCTTATAAATTCACTAATCCTCACAATTAAGGTACATTAATTAAGATTTAAACAAACCTAACAATATGTTGTTATTGTTAAAGGCCAAATATGATTCGATATAATAACCAAAACAACCCCACATCTGCTTGGTGGGAAATTTGAACTACTTTCCCCTTGGCTTTTCTTTTAATGGGGTTCACTTGGGTATACAGGACAAATCTGTTATGTATGTGCAATAAATAGGACCTTGTCAAGCATTTTCCTTTTTTAAAATCTACATTTGACTTGTCTAATTAAGTATTCATTCTAATTTTCCTTTTCAGAATCTTTAATTTCTAAAAAGAAATTACAAATACTCCTCCCAAATATTTGTATGGATACTAAGTAAATGAGTTACAATTAGTATACTTATTTTAATTATATTCATTTTGGAGATGTTCTATAATATACAATGTTATAGTTCGGTTTTATATTCTTATATTTAAAAAAGGCTTTAGAATATTTAATTTGTATTTAATAATTTTTTTTTTTCAAATGAAATAAAACATTTAATTTAATAGTTAACCGTCTTTTATTTTTCACATTTTTCTTATTTAGCTAGGGAATTTTGTGCAATACATGTCTTTGGCTGAAATGCTGTATTTCTACTTCTCATGACTTGGAAAACAATTTTGCTCTTTTAGTTTAGTTGAAAGAAAAAATCTACTGCATAGTAAACCTGTTGCGCTTTGCCTGAGGATATATGTTTGATGGGTGATTATAGAAATGGATTAGTTAAAGTAATTAAGGTGTATTAGATACTTAATCCCACATTTCCAAGATCTCATCTTAAAGGATTAGATATATTGGGAAAATAACAAATGGGGACCCATCGGAAACTCCTTTTGGAGCCAGTGATTTAATCAAAGATGACATCTTGTTTGTACGATTGATATGATTTAAGAGCATATATATATGAGAAGTAAGAGAGTAATTGATTAATGAAGTAGAATTTTTTCTCATTAATACAACACTTATTCTATTTCTTCCTAAATTTCATTATCTAATAGGTAATTTTTTCTCAAGTAAATTAAAAATGTTTAATATAAATTAGTTTTCACTTTTCATTACTAATATGGCGGCCGAGACTTGTCGATGCTGCCAAATTAGTGGATTTATTTTTTTTAGGAATAAATTACTGCATTTATTATTATTTCATGTACTCTTTAAATATATGTAATTCTATATTAAATATCTTAATTATCCATTTGATTATTAGAATACAATTTATTGAAGAATTTTTTTCCAGGAAACGTTATTTTAAGAAATTATGTTTTTAGTCCTAGAAAATTAGGGAAAATATTTGAAAAATAAAATAAATCTTTTTTTAATTATATGTTTAGTTTTTAAAAACTTTATATTTCAATTTTTAACTTTTAAAAGGATTACATTTTTTTGTTAGTCTGTTTAAAACTGTTTATAGTATATTTATAGTTAAAAAGTGACTTTTTTATTTTTTTTAAAAATGACTATTTTGAGAAATATTTTTTAAAAATTTGCATTAAAATATAATGGACTATTTATATCAAAATTCTAAAAAATTTATGTTTTTGTAAAAGTAAATTTGGAAAAATTAATTTTTATATTTGGGTAAAAATTACTATTTTTTATGATTATATTTGGTTAAATTGTACTATACTAAAGAAAAGGTCACCAATTCCATCTTTGGGATTCTTCTAATCTTTTATGATATTTTTATGATGTTTGTGTTTCGTATAGTTATATATTATTTATATACCATGTTTATGATAGGCGAATGTATATAAATATATAGAATAAGTATATAATGGTGTTGTTAATTTTATTTTTTTAAAAAAAAAAAAAACTGTTATTTACTTGAGTTTGAAACGTTCTGCTAATCTAAATTTTAAAAAAGTGCTATTTACCAAGTTGACCTTCATTTTTCACTTTTAAGTCAACGAGTTATATAAGTGAACTCATTGTCCATTTGCAAATGTTTTTATATTAAAAATCACTTTTAATTGTAATAATCATAATGACAATTATATTTTTATCATATTATTATTAACAAAATAATTGATAAATTCCAGAACCTAATCCACCTATCTAATCAATAATTATAATCATTATCTCAATAATTATAGAATGGAGAGATAATGTTATATTGTTATTGGTAGACCATACATCCATTAATTAATCAATTATAACATGTGAGATATACATTATACATGCTAGGAAAATAATATTTTATTTCTTCCACTCTACCAATTATTTTATTTAATTTTTAAGTACAAGCTATTAATTTTCTTCCTTTTTTATTTTTCTCTTTAATACCCAAAAACTATGGTAGTTATATGTCTTTTCTAAATGTTGACTCATTGCATTATTATAAAGGCTAACTAACTATTACTCATAATTCCTTATAGTAACTAAAGTTTTCTTCTTTGGCATTAAAGAGAGAATGTGAAGTTAGGATACCTTTTGAAATTTGATACGGGAATTTATATATGAAAAGCTATTAGTAATAATGATCCCATCCCATTAATTTGGAGAATTGCATGTCATCCACATAATAATGCTAACAAGTAAATTATATACAAGTCAAATTACCCTAATTAAAGGTAATCCCAAGTGGGGAGAGAGAGAGAGAGAGAGAGTGGGACTACCTTAGCTTAGTGGCCATTGTCAAACGGATTAAAGGTTCCTACATTTTTGTGCTTTCTGAACTCAAATTGCTTATTAGCATGATCATCACTCAATTGGATTGATCAGTATTCAGTTCAATTCTTATTTATTTTTTTCTCACTTGTCGGGTTTTAATGCTTTTTGTGTAGCAAAATGGAAGTTTGAGAATTTTTTTTTTTTTTTTTTTTTTTACAAATTAAAATTCTCAATGAAACATACTCATAACTTGAATATTGCCAATGAAAATTACCCATTCTCTTAAAGAACTAAACCGTAGGTTCGAATTATCAAAACGTAGTGTTTGGAGTATCGGAAATTAGAGTGCGAGGGCAAATGACAATTTTTTTTTTTTTTTTAAGGAAAGGGAAAATATGAAAATACGAAATATATAGTGTTTCCAATAGATGTTACTGGACAAAATTGTGGTAGCAGAGTAGTTATCTCATGGAAGAGATTTAGGTAAGTTGAGTCATACATTTGAACTGATTTAATTGGTTTTTTTTTTTTTTTTTTTTTTTAAGAAGTTCACTAATTGATTTTTAGTTAAAAGTTTCTTTTAGCTTTTAAAACAACAGATTATTTCGTGATTAGATGATGAAGACACCTTAATTAAAGAAAGGGAAATTGCTAGTGGTAAAGAAACTACTTATTTTGATTAAAGAAAAGAAAAAAAATTGCCCCAATACGTATGGTTCAAAGATGTAAATCTTCGTCTAATTTCCATGTTATCTTTACATTGGTGGTACCACCATATTTTCTAATAAATATAAGTATTAATTTTTTGAGGTAAAGTTAAGTTTGGTCTGTTTTATTAATATGGTATCATTGTATATCTTGTTTAATTCTAATATGATTCTATTAATTCTCAATTTTAATTTCTTTTGTTACTATGCCTATCTACCGATTGGAGAAGCAGCAAGGATGCATGAAGAAGTCTCATAATGCAGAATCGAAGAATGAAAATGAAACTTGAAGAAGGCAGTCTGAGAAAGAAAACAGAAACAGTGTCGTTTGAATTAATAACAGAAAGAGTTAAATAGTGAAGAGTATGAAACGGCGTCGTTTTAATGATTAGTTTAATGGTGTCGTTTTAGTTTAAATACCAGAACCAACATCTGTTTTTTTCTTCCTCCTTCATTGCTTCTTATTCTCCAGTTTTATGACTAACAGAAATTTGAAATTTGTTATAACTGAAATTCTAGCTTAGCACAACGAAGCATACTTGTGTTCAACAAGATTTTATTAGTTTCATTGTAATTAGAGTTGAATTCCGGATTCTTAAGTTTGTATATAAGGAAGCATAGGATAGTCTAGAATGTATGAAGAATACACTGTGTTTTTTAATTCATATTTTGATGTTTGTAACCCTTCAAATTATTAAGAAGAATACAATCATATTTTCTTTGAATTATTAAGAGATCATTGCATGAAATAAAATTGAAAAATTGATCAATTAAGCAGTAATCAAAGAAAACATAAGGAATTGGGGCATTAAGTCCAAAATACCTTGAAATAGGAAGTACAAATTTCTTGAATCAATGGAACACTACTACACCAAAAATCGAATAATATATATTAATACAATACTTTAAAGCTATAATTTTAGTTGACCTCACAAAAATTTCTAGCTCCGCCTCTATTAGGAGATCTCTTCGGACAACATGTGACTTGGAAAGCCACTTGGAATAAAAATAGAGAACGACTTACACCTTGCATGGATTTTTGTTGGAGATGAATTTTAACTGACTTGGCATTGCATGTGTAACTTTTTTTCAAGTGAGTGGTTACATTGTACTTTAGAGGAACTCCCGGTCTGATTTTTACTAATTACATTGTTAGTATTAATTTAATACCGAAAAGAGAGTTACTTTTATTATGCAACCCACAAATATTATTCAGTTCATTTATGATCTACTCTATATTTAAAAATAAAATTAAAAAAAAAAAGACCATTGTAAAAAAAAAAGTTAAAAAAAAGAAAATGTTGTTAAATATCACGTTTTCAAATTTAAGGGTAGTAAATAAGTAAATAACAAAAGTTTTAATATAATTACTTATATACCCTTTTTATCTTTTTACTAGTTTAAGGTTCTCTAAAATATTTTTTTTTAAAGGAAAATGCAATGTTTTTTTTTTTTTTTTCATTGAGGAAAAATGTTAATACACAATTTTGTTGTGAACTTCAATCAACTGTCACCAGAAACCTTACTACTAATGAGCAATTTCGGTATCACCAATCGACTTCTCTCTCCTTTCTCTTCGATTTGATCTGTAACTTGATGGATATGACATTTTTTGACGACCCGTTTTAATTATAGGATTCAAATTTTTGTTTATTTTTTGTCTTTTTATGTGGTTCAGATGGCGAATTTGAGACCATATTCGCACTTCTCTCATTAAAACATTTAATTTGATATATTCACTTATTTGTTTGGTTACTGAAACATTATTTATGAAAAATTACTTAAAAGACCTTTCCATCATGGAAGGATCTTATAAAGAAGATGGAAATTTATAGTGTCAATATATATATAGTGACCAATATATAAAACTATTATTTATGTAGTAACCAAAATATTAAACCTTATTATATATATTTTTATATAATTATGGTGATTTATATATTGGTCGGTATAATAAATTATTATTTATATAGTGACAAGTATATAAACATTAATTTTTACATATTGGTTGTTTGATTATACTAATTTATATAAATATTGTTTGTTTACATATTGACAATTTTTTATTTTATTGCTCTTATTAATAATTATATTTAAACATATAAATAATAAATAATTTAATAAATGTTCATATATTTATTATGGTCAATATATAAACCAGTTACTAATATATAAATATAAATTTTTATACATAATTTATTTATTTATATATATTTGTAGTGATTTATATAATTCATATAATTCATATTATATAATTATAGTGATTTATTATATAATTTATATACTAACCAATATATAAATATTAATTTGTTTAAAAATTAACATATACTTATTATATGTTTTGTTTATATATTATTTACTAGAATAAATAGATATTTTTTATTTTAATTTAAAAAACGGACATAAATAAAAAAATTGAAAAAATGGATTTATTAAATTTAATAGTATTACACGGATTTTGTATAATTTTGGTATAAAATTATAAAAAACAGTACAATAGTTATATAACAACTGTTCTTGAATAATAATAATATTGCAAAAACAGTACAAAATTTTTTTATTCTTGTACAATAACTGTACAACATTATCTAAATATCATTTTTGACATTATTTTTATAATGTATTCATTTATAAATTAAAATAAAAATTGATTCTATTTTTTTAAAATTCCAAATATATATTTGTACGTATATAAATTTAATATTTATATAAATATAAATTATTTATATGATAGTCAATATATAAATTTAAATATTTATATAAATATGAATTATTTATATAATAATTAATATATAAATGTAAAGCGATAATTAATAAATAAATTTGATATTTATAAAGAAATGGTAATTTTAAATTAAAAAAATATAAATTTCAGAATCTCGTAATTAATAAATTTTTGAAAAAATTTGATTTTTATTCACTTATATAATTCAAAAAAATTGCTATTTGTTTGCTTCTAAAATAAACTTACCTTTAAATCCAAAAGAAAAAAAATTAATAAAAAAAAGGGTAGAATTAAAATCTCAGTATTGGCAATGGTGGCTGTTGTAGCATAAAGCAACTCTCTTTTCTGAGCTTCGACATCAAGACAGCTACTCGAGTCAGTAAGCAAAACGGCCATCCTTTCACCACGCTTTTCACATAGCGCGTGAGAAAAACGTTCCCTTTCTAACTGGACGGTGGTATTAATCTCTTAGTATTATTGACATCGTATTCGTATATTATATTGTCCTTTCTTAACTCCATTGTTACCCCTCTCTACTTCACTTCACCAACAAAAAAACAATAACCCTAGTGATGAATTTTTGGATGCTAATGTGCGCAGATCCCTGCGTTTTGTCTGTTACTAGCCATACTGTTTCTGGTGCATTTTAGCTTCACTTGTAAAAACTCTCTATTTCTTTGAGTGGTGTTGTTGGGTCCTCTTTCTTTTGTGCTTGCAATCTTTTTCTTTCTTTCTTTTTTTAATTGCCAATCATTGTTTTTTTACTTGAATAACTTTACTTCGTAAGATCCTTTTGGTCGCTTAGCTTTTCTTCATTTTTTTTTTTTTAATTTGTAGTTTAATTTTGGATAAAAAATTTAAAGAATTGAAGCAGAGAGAGAAGAGAGTTGGTGTGTCATTTGAAGTTAGATCTGAGGAAGCTAAGGTTGTTTCAAGCAATGTCTCTTAGTTTCTTGGTTTCTTTATGACTTTTAAGCCGAAACCCACTTGCTTCTTTATCTTCTAGTTCTTATTTGGGGCTTTTCTTCTGGAAAGTTGTGTTTTTGCCTTTTGGTTTTTAACTCGTCTCTTCTTCTCTGGTTTTGAGTTCCTTTGCTTTCATTTTTTCGAGTAAAAAGGAGAAAAAAGAAAGAAGAAGAATTGTGGAAATGTTGGCTATTGGGAGCCCAACAATTAGTGTGCGTACTAGCACTAGTTGTAATGCTTTACTCAGAGAGCTTCAGGTGTTTCTCTTTTCTTTTTTCTTTCTTTAGTATCTTTTCTCTTTGCCTCTCCCTGTTTTGGGAAGTTCTCTTGCTGTTGGCAAATTTTGATGTTTGGTCGGGAAGAAAATACGGCTTCTTTTTCTCTTATAGGAAATTTTATTTTTGTACCTGTAATGATGGATTTTTAAGAAAGCTAATTGTTTTGATCGCTTAAAGATGGAGCATTGATTGCTTCTTTAGTATCACATAATTACTCTATCGGAGCTATGAATTATGTCTCTTTTGAAACTTTTTTTTCTTTGTTTTAACAGTGATCCGTTCACTAAAGATTAAAGATTAAAAACGTTCTTTTTATTCTTGTTAATTTGAGGAAACAGGATTTTTTTTTATATATATAAATTTCCGATGAACTTGTTCAAAAAATTTTCCCCTTTTATTTATTTATTTTGATATTTCATTTGTTAAATTTAACGCTTTTCCGATTCAATTATGCTGTAGTTGGTGATTTAATTTCTGGATAGTTGATGAAGGTTAAATGGGTATTTTCCAAATTTGTTGGGTATTAAAGTGGAATTAATTAGTGTGGATTAAGATTTGGGTTTAATTCCAGTGGGAGACGAGATTGTCCTCATTTTTGCTTTTAATACTTTCTTTATAAAGCTTCATTTTTTAAGAGTTAACTGCTGAGGATTTGGATTCTATTTGATTAGCAATGTACTTTCGAACCTATATTTCCTAACTTTTTTTTTTTTTTTTTATTTCTGTGAAAATGATGCATTATTCGTGTTTCCTCCCATAATTGCAAATTCTGATCGAGGAATAATGATTCATGTGAATTGTGTTGTTGGGGACCTTATTAAACCTTCAAATGGGTGACTCTGCCTTTGCAAATTTTACTTCATAAGCGTTTTCTGGTTTTGGTCCTTAACTTGGGTTTACATTGTTATGAGAACAGCAAATTTGGAGTGATATTGGTGAGAGCGAAGCGGAGAAAGACCGTATGCTATTAGAGTTGGAGAGGGAATGCCTGGAAGTTTACCGGAGAAAGGTTGAGGAAGCTGCCAATGCCAAAATACGCCTTCATCAGTCTGTTGCAGCTAAAGAGGCAGAACTTGCAACTCTTATGGCTGCCCTTGGGGAACTTAACATTCATTCACCTGTGAGTTCTTTTTTCGAGTTATTCTCATTCATTGCTTTCATTTCGAGTTTTGTTCATCTTGGTCTTCACTTTAAGTGTAGCTATAATGTCTTCTGGGACCAGAATTGGAGTCCTCATGTATGCAAAGAGACTATATTTTTGTCAATTGTTAATTGTCCGATTATTTCAAATATTCAGTTCCCTTGTTATCCCAAAGTTATTATGGAGAAATATAATTGATAGTAGTATTATTTATGTTAAAATTGCACCACCTTTGAAGATGCAGTTGCTGAAGAGTTGTATCTTCTGTTGACGTCCTAAGGGCATTTATGATCAACTTGAAGTGCGTGATGAACAACATTTGTTTGATTGATCACTTATGAATCTGATTCATGTTCATAAATTTTCAGATAAAGACAGAGAAGAGGGTGCCATCTTTAAAAGAGAAACTTGCATCTATTACACCGCTAGTGGAAGATATGAGGATGAAGAAAGAGGAAAGGGTGAAGCAATTTGCAGATATACAGGCACAAATTGAAAAGATCAGTGGAGAAATTTCTGGATTCAATAGTCTCAGCAATTCGATGAGTTCTTTAACTTTGGATGAGCAAGATTTGTCCGTAAGAAAGCTTAATGAATATCAAACACATCTCCGGACTCTTCAAAAGGAGAAGGTACACACTAGTACTTTAGTTCTAGATGCTAGTCTTACTTACACGTGCTTTATAACATCCTCAATATTGGAAATGAGTTTTAGACATGCATGTGATGATTAGATGTGCTTGCATTACACTATACCATTGTTGAATGTTATTGGCATCTTTAATGCTTATGATCTTTGTTATGATCATTTGTTATCATATGCTGACAATTCATAAATATGCTTCCATGTGCAGTCTGATCGTCTCCATAAGGTGTTTGAGTGTGTAAATGAAGTGCATACTCTCTGTGGTGTGCTTGGATTGGATTTTGGCCAGACTGTAAGTGAAGTGCATCCAAGCTTGCATAAACCAAATCAAGAGCAATCCACAAATATAAGTAATGGCACTCTGGAAGGTCTAGAACAGTCCATTGTCAAGTTGAAGTTAGAAAGAAAAGCTCGAATCCAGAAGGTAATGATGATAACATTTTTTATTTACTGTTGATTTTTTTTTTCATTTTCCTGTTTATTGAACCCCTACTTGAAATCCAGCTGAAAGATATTGTGGCATCCTTATTTGATCTTTGGAATTTGATGGACTCACCAAAAGAGGAAAGAAATAGCTTTTATGGAATTACTTCTATTCTTGGATCCTCGGACTGTGAAATCACTGAGCCAGGTGTTCTCACAGCTGAGACAATTGAAAAGGTTTGTATCACTTGGTGTGTGTACCTAATAGGATTCATGGGTGGATCTATGGTCTTACTTATATTTTTGGCAGGCATCAGCAGAGGTGGAAAGGCTTACTAAACTAAAAGCCAGCAGAATGAAAGAACTTGTTATGAAAAGGAGATCAGAATTGGAGGAAATCTGCAGAATGACTCATATTGAGCCCGATACAAGTACTGCTGCTGAGAAATCCAATGCATTAATAGATTCCGGTATATATCTTTTTCTATGTTCTTTTCCCCACTCTTGATATTATTTATTAGCTTTTCATTGTTTAACTTGTTAATTTCATCTGCAGAGCTTGTGAATAACTTTTCTTGCTGTTTTCAGGTTTAGTGGATCCTTCTGAACTATTGGCAAACATTGATAACCAGATATCCAAAGTTAAAGAGGAAGCTATGAGCAGGAAAGAAGTCATGGATAGAATTGACCGGTGGCTTTCGGCTTGCGAGGAGGAAAACTGGCTTGAAGAGTATAACCAAGTAAGCTGCCCATCATCTGCTACATGGCCTATCAGCATGATGATAGAGGACTTGAAATATATGGATTTTATTTTTCATGTCCCTTAACGCTCTGTCACTTGGATTTTATACATATAGCATAGCTCTTAATTTAGTGGTAATAAGATAGCAGACTGTTCCTTTAACCTAGCAGCTAGTTGTTTATTCGGGGCTTAATGGGAAATTTCATTTCCCACTTTGCTTTGTTCAAAAGCATGGTAAGAAGTCGAGTTCAATAAAAATAATGGACCACAATAAGTAAATGATGACTGGCTGTAATATTTACTGCTGGAGCACATAGCCTATTACCCCCTCAAGGGATTTTTTTTTTTTCGCTGATATCAGGATAGTAACCGATACAATGCTGGGAGAGGTGCACACATTAATCTTAAACGTGCTGAAAGAGCCCGAGTTACGGTGAACAAAATTCCCGGTATTTCATGTTTCAATGCTGTCATTCTTTGTCTAGTGATTTCGGTCAGCACTGCCTTTCATCTCTAATAATGTATTCTTTTTCAGCAATGGTTGAAAATCTGATTAGTAAAACTCTTGCCTGGGAAGAAGAGAAGAAGACGCTATTTCTTTATGATGGAGTAAGATATTTTTTCTGTGTAGCCTGATATGGAGATGTTTCTACAGCATTCTTTCTCTAAAAATGTGTGTTTGTGCGTATCTTAATATTGTCTGCAGGTAAGATTGGTTTCCATTTTGAAGGATTACTTGCAGACCCGACAACATAGGGAAGAGGAGAAAAAGAGACACAGGGTAAATATTCAGTGTTTATCTTATGTTAATATAATGCTAGCATTATGAAACTCCCATGGTTTCTCACATGCCAGTGGTCCTGTAGATAATACAAATTCTGATGTTTGGTTTATTCCATTTTAAAGTCAACTAGTACTTGGTTACTTGCATGTTCTTTTCATCAAATGGTCCAAAAAGTTGATGTTTTTGTTTTCTTACAGTCAATTTATTGATGTACTACAGGACCAGAAAAAACTCCAAGATCTATTGCTGACAGAGAAGGAACTCATGTATGGTTCCAAACCCAGTCCACGAAAGGCTAACAGCTTTAGAAAACCAAATGTTTATCGTGCAAATGGAAACGGCTCCATGACCCCCACACCTCGTAGGAACTCAGTTGGTGGTGCTACTCCCGAGCTCCTCACACCCCGATCTTATTCTGGACGTCAAAATGGATACTTCAAGGAAATGAGAAGGTTGTCTACTGCTCCATTGAACTTTGTGGCCATTTCAAAAGAAGATACAATGTCTTTCGCATCTGTTTGTGATTCTGAGCCAGGCTCTCCTCCTCACAGTTAGTTCAAGGAAAAGGTACTTTTTGCTTAATTTAGCAGCCCTTAAACTATGTTCTTTTCCCTTTTGTACCCATGCGGCTGTTTCACATGCAATAAATTGATGTGGGTAACCAGTTAAACATGAACATGAAGACCATCGCATGCACATTTTATTGTTATGCAATAAATTAAGTGGTGTGATTTGTGTTTCTTCAGCCAAAATCATTATGAAAGTTTAATTTTGATTCTGTTTTTGAGTAGACTGATCATTGTTTGTTGATCCTTTTGGTGTTGGTACAGGCAACTTTATGGAAGTCCAATGACTCAACACTAGAGTTTGAAGCAGTGGAACCTTGTGAATATCAAACAAATGTACACTAGTCTATGTGATATGTTAGGAGTATACGGGAGAGCGGTTACTGACGTTTGCGAGAATGCCGTTGGAATGAAAATTTGGCTTCTAGAAATGGGTCTGAAAACACTGGTAGATAAATAGTTCGGAAGTACTGGTTAACCTCGACTCTTTGCTTCACAGTATAAAAGGAAATCAATATGGTAGTTTTATAATAGTACACACTGACTTTTTCTGTCGTTTTCTTTTTCTGGATTTTGCTTGTGGTTTGCGTATGTGTATATAAATGTGCTCCAGTGTGATGGGCTGCCATTTAATGTAGGAAACCTTGGAGATGCATATTGTAGAAACATTTGATGTATACATAAAAAAAATAAGTGCATGTCTTGTTCAGTTTGTTGTTCCAGATTGAACTAAAATTAGGGAGACTAAAGTTTCAATTTTTACATACATTACATATTTGATTCTGTGCTCAGTGGGGTTAAATTCAGCGGGCGTCATCATGGCTCTGAACGTTCTTTAAATTCATTTGAGAAACATTTAAACACATTTAAGTCTTCTTACAGGTTAGGCTGAGGTGATATGCCTAACTATAAAGATTGAAGATTCATTCTATGTATTTTATGGTTCCTAATAGTCACTTTTGATAGAGAACATAGATACGATTCTATGTATGAAGAAAATGGCTTACAATGGTAGAGAAGGTGAGACGATGATTTCATGTTCGCAGCGGCTGCAGAGAAATATATGAGGGATTTCCTGATGATTTGGGATCCTAACACATCTTGTATGCTGCCATACCTCGCATATGTCACATGAAACCATCCTTTCTCCATCTTCTTCTTTTGTCCCACATTGACATTCCACCACTTTGTTATTGTTTCCCCTTTCATGTATCAACTCATTGCTCGTTCCTCTCTCCCTGTTACTCCCTTCAAACACCATTTTCTGACCCACTTCTACTATATCATAAACTGGATCACTCCCTTTAGCATTCAAGTTCATCGTTGATTCAACAGCAAAACCTCGAAATCCCCAGTATAGTTCCTTGAAGTTCCTTTCAACTTCTTGCTTTAATTCATCAAATGTAGCATTTGTTTTTAAAGTGATGCACTCAAATGGTGGCATTGCTTTGCTTATTCCTTCATTAGCTACTTCTTTGTTCCTTGGAACGACTGTGCAGTAGAGTTTCAGTTTCCCTTCAAGGCCTAATTCAACTCTACAAGGCAATTCTGTATAATAGTCTTTTGCTAGAAATTTAGTGTCAAGAATTATTCTGGAAGCTGCTTGTATTGCTGTCAGAATTCCCATATTGAAAGACTGCTTTTGGTCTTTAACAACATACTTGTAAAAGTAGTACATATCCTTCATTACTTGGCACCTTGTAATCTTATACCTAGACTTTAATTTGGAATTGTTAACATTAATACTTTCTTGGGTAGGAAATACGTTTGAGACATCTTCTAGGCAGTACTCCAAAACTTTAGTCACCGGATTCAAGCTCCGACGAACTAAATAATTTCCAACAATTCGGTTTCCGAGTGACTTGAGCACAAAGTCTAGTAATCCCGTATCACCAATATATGCACGAGCAGCATCTCTAACTTCTTGCCTTGAAACCCATCTAAACTCAGCTCTTTTCAAGGCTTCTACAATAACTCTAGTTGCCATTTCGATTCTCTTTGCAGACCATCTACAATTAGGTTCGACTATGATTCCTGTAGAGTATGCATCGATGGAGTTGTCCTCAGGAAGGTGAGATTTAAGCTCGAACATGAAGCGAAAAAGATCACTAATCGTTGCCAAAGAATAATCTGATAAGGTTTGGTATCTAGAGATAATGGAAGGAAGATCAGGATTAGTATTGTTAAGATAATGAAGTAATATGCATAAAGGCATGCCTCGGATTGTTCCTAAAGCTTTTTGGTAAATTGGTTGAGTTACACCAAAGTTTCCTCTCTCAAATTTGTAACCCCATTGACCAAACCAAGGCTCCCCATAGGCTATGCCATGAAGAAGCCTAAGTTCCATGCTTCTCTTCTGTGAAATGTCATTTAAACTCACTTTCCTGCAACAACTTAAACATATCACCTTGTAAGAAGTTACATAAATATGCAAGAAGTGATGAAATAGAGATGACTAATACTAACCTTGCTCGTAAGCCAGTGCACAAGCGATCCCAAAAGTCCATAATCTGGCGTCCGGACAAGTTGGAACCAGCTTCAAACCCATTAACACATAACAAATGGCCAAATCCATCAGAATGGAAGACGCCATGCATCATATGGCCTTGTAATTCTGCTATATTCAACTTATTACCCTTCACTGAAACTGTTCCATCAAAGTTGCCTTCTCGGTTTAGGAAAGCTATGACTGTGTCTTTGGATGGTAGCACAAAATGATATTTCTTGTTGCATATCAGATGATCACCCCAGCCTGAGCTATAAAGGAATCATCAAATCCAGTGAGAGAATATTCAATTGAGCACAATAATTCTGTTTTATTTCTAAGACATTTTAAGTATGTGAGCATGTGAAGAAAAGAGAAAGCAATAAAAGAAGGGGAATGAAGACATCACCAACATATAAGCAATGCTTGCAGCAATAATTATCCAAATTAGAAGCCTCAATTGGCTCTTCAATCACGAACAACAGTATATAAAAAGGAGGGTGACAACTGACTTCAAGCTGGAAGGACCAACTTGGAATTCCATTGCAAATGTTACCCTCACAATATCCAAATTCAAGTAGTGCTTTAACATTTTCCCTGAATGACCCATCAAACTCAATTGGGTATCCATTTTCACCAAAGCTCTTGAACCTAAACACTTTGTCTCCTCTCTTCCTTTTCTTGCAATTCTCCGAATTATGAGACATAATGACACAAAAAGATTCAAATCCAAATGAATCAAGAAAGGGGAAATGAGAGTGTTTTAATGAGCAAGAAGAGATAAAATAGCAGAAATTACATATACTAAACTAGCTTTGGTCACACACTTAGTGCCTAGAAATAAAATTGGAGAGACAATAAGGTTAATATAAGCTAAAAATCAAAATGAAGGTATATAAGATTTGGTTACGAGGTGCATGAGTTTGTTTAAAATTGAGTTTCCATGCAAATGTGTCGCAAAAGAGAGGGTGTTTGTTAAGTAAATAAATGGTAACATGCATATGAACATGTAAGTATTACAAAATATATAAATATATTCCGGCAAATTCTATGGTCAGATGGGAAATGTTGATTTTAGATTCAAGAAAGCAGACATAAATGCAACATTTCTTGTCTAACTACTCTTGCATATTTGATTTTATCTACTCAAAATGCTCTATCCCGTGAGATCTTCCTTGCCTATTTTTATTCTATTGTCAAAAGAACCACTTTCAAGGATTTTGTGTCGTAATTTGATTTCGTTCCATTTACAATCAATTTTTTTTGGTATAGTATTTCTGTTAATAATTCTCTTAAATTTCATGTTAACGTTATGAATGTCCTTATAATTGATTTCGTATATCAGTAGAGAGAATCCAATCAGATAAAAATTAAAAAAAAAAAATAGAAAAGACAAATGGTTCTCTATGTGGGGAAAGAGAGTGGCCCGTTGATAATAGTAGAGGCTGTTACGTGGTTCATCTTTTCTTGAACAAATTTGTTCACAAACATGGTGATTTCGGTTTGGACAACCTTCTAATGTTATGGTGGATAACATTCTCTAAAGATAAAACAAATAATGAAGAGAAATACAATAAGCAAATGTATGAGTGAAATACAGGATGTCAAATCTTAGTAAACATTATTTGCAGTTTTATTTTAATTAATTTTTATCTATTTCTATATTAATTCAATATTTAATTTCGTATACCATTTTTTTTATCCATACATAGTGTATTTTAATTATTCTTTGATAAATTATATATAAATATAGTATCATTAAGATATTTGTAAGAAACATTAAATTCATATTAAATTTTATGAGTAAATTCTTAAAAATTAAAATAAAAATACCAAATATTTATAATTATTATTAAAAATGACACAATATTTTTTAATGAAAAAATTGAATTTTTTAATTATTATAATAGTAGCATTTGAAATAATATGTAATATTTATTGAATAAACAATTCTTATTAAAATAAAAATTCTTTTTTGTGAAAATAAAAATCAACTAACAAAATTTCAAACATCCTATGAAATTATTAAATTTTTAATATAATTTTTATATTTAATTTAAATACAAAGAAAAGAGACTTATTAATTTTAATATAATTTGATATTTAATCTGA
This sequence comes from Croton setiger, assembly GCA_948099555.1. Taxonomy (NCBI): domain Eukaryota; kingdom Viridiplantae; phylum Streptophyta; class Magnoliopsida; order Malpighiales; family Euphorbiaceae; genus Croton; species Croton setiger. Next base: position 59,761 of record CANUEY010442328.1, read on the forward strand.
TAAATTTTGCGTAATAAAATATAGTAATTTTTGTTTTTGCAATCCTTTTCATATATTATAATATTTGAAAAATTCAGTTCAATCAATATTATTACAAGCGTCGTTAAAACTGTAATGTAAATATTTACTTTATTTTTATTATTTTTGATATTATAATTTTACAATTTAAAATATTATAATATAAAATTTAGCTGTCTATTCTTTTTTTTATTATTATTTTGAAAACAATTATGGAAGAAAATTAATATAAATATAACAACAAAGCTATATGCAATTATTAGTTGGAATATATGTTAAGAAATTATTTTCATTTTATTAAATATAGGAACTATTTTAATTTTTATTGTAGTTGAATTTTTTTTTTCTTTCTTTATATTATAGGGAAAAAATGGATTTCAGATCTACATAAATTTAATGTAATAGATAAAATTATTATTTATTTAGAATGCAATTATCGAATATTTAATTCTAATTGTCTTAACAAATAAATGATATTATTTCAGTAAATAGAAAATGATAATCCATCAAATTCAAACTAAAAAATAATTTTAATAAATTAAAAATTTTAAGATGGAGATCTTTGGGTAAAAATATTTTCCCTTCTTTTTCCGTACAAAATTCAAATCTATTTCCATCTCTAAACATAAAATATGAATTTACAAATGACTTATATTAAAATTTATGGATTCATTTGTTAGCCTAAGCTTAAAAGTTTACCAGGTTTAAAATTATAGTAGTACAGTGTTTCAGATAATTTTTTACATGTCGTATTACATGAACTTCTGTCGTGTGTCTGTGTGAGATCCCGTTTTCCGATTCTACCAACAGAAATAGCTGAACAAAGGAAAAAGAAAATAAAAATTAAAAATTAAATAATCTTTTTGCAGGAAGAGAGAGAGAGGATGGATGTACTTACATTCGGCATCATAATCGGTATAATCGTGCTCTTCCTATGCGCTGTTTGTTATATCACCATTGAAGGCACCTGCAAGCGCCGCAATTCTTAGTCCTTCCCAAACACTCCCTTCTTTTATTTTTCCTCATTTTACTTTAATTTCCGTGGATTAGCTAAATATCAATTATCATCACTTTCCTCGTTCAAAATGGCGTTTTCTATGACTCAAAAACAGATCTTGCTTGCTTTGCTTGCGCTTCTGGTCCACTGTGTGGATCTGAGTTTTTGTAGTGAGTTTTGTTCGTCGCCGGCGCACGATGATTCTCATGGGCACCACCACCATCACGACTGTGCTCATGGACACGCACATGAACATCACCACCACCATCACGATCATGATCATGGCAGTCACTTGAGTGAGTCGAAGCTGCCTGAGGAATTGGCGGAGGAGGAGGATATGAAGCTCTATGGATTTAGCAACTATCATCATCATGATGGACATAGTCATGGTCACGTCGACCATGATTCCAAGCTGTCCGGTCTAGGTAATGTAGATAATTTTTTATTGCTAGTTCAATTGAGAAGGTTAAGCTTGTAATTTGTAGTCTTGAAGGTACATTATAATCAGGTTCAATTTTTTACTTCAGAATAAGATGCATTTCTAAATTTTATGGCGATTTGGAGAGTTGAATTTGTAGGTTGACTACGATTATTAACGGGTTAGGTTTTGTTGCACAAATGTCCTGCGAAAAGGCATTTCCTTGATAGTTAGTAGTGCTACTAGTATTATGGCTCCATTGTAAGATAATTGCAATCTTTACAGAGAGAATTTCTTAGTCCATTTGAGTCAATTTGCTTTGTCCTGGTGTGCTGTTTAATGTTCAGACACTCACCCCATTTGCAATACAATAAGTTAAAAAAATCTTAGACTTTCCTATAATTGGTAGGACTTATAAAACTTTATGTAAATCCCATGACAAATGCAAAACAATTATGCTAGCAACCTTTATCCCTTTCTGAATGATGCGGAATTCCTGTTGAATTCTGATGAGATGCCCAGATTTTCCATGTCTGAAAAGAGACATCTTGGACGTATTTCCTAGACAAAGGCACAGCCTTCATTGTTTAATGCATCTGGATAGACATGCCTACTGAAAAGTATGAACGAACTCATTGGTTTAGGACAAAGACTTACAGATGCCAGTCCACTGGCTTTATTGGCTTGCAAATCACTTTATGTAATTGAATTTCTTGCTTACTTTCAGAATTTAGATTGTAAATTAATTAAAGCTATAGACTATTTGAACATATATACATTTTACTTTTGCTTTCTTTGTTTCCTTAGAACTGCTTGTCTGTTTCAGTCAACAGACTGCATATTCATTCTGTTTGATCTTAGATATATCTTGTCACTACTTTTAGCTTGATCTCAATACCTGGTCTGTTATGACATGTTGCTGTTACTGATGATTATCTTTTCTTATAGGTCTATGGTCAAATGCATTGGGTTGCTCACTTTTGGTGAGCTTGGCTTCTCTTATCTGCTTGATTATTTTGCCAGTCATTTTTAGTAAGTGTCGTAGACATAATATATGTATCATTTTATTGAATTCATCTGTTATTTTGTTAGTGTTTGTATACTTAATGTTTCTTATGTTGGTGTTTTTTGCCTCAAGTGATGTATTTACTTCATCATTTCAGCCCCTATTTATGTGAAAAAAAGTCTAATTATTTTCTTTATTTGTTATTGCAGTACAAGGAAAGCCATCAAAAGCAGTTGTTGATTCTTTGGCTTTGTTTGGGGTCAGATCCTTGAATAATTCTCATTTACTTCATTTTTTTTGTTTTAATTAAATCAGTATCATTATTTGATTTCTGTGGTTCCTGGGACAATCTCTGCACTCTGTTTCATTATTTCTGTAAGCATTATTCATTGTTTATATAATTTGAATAGTTAATATCTTGTAAGTCTTTGATGTAATGTATTTCTCCAGTAACATCACTTATTTAAAGTTTGTTCATTTGTTTGATTTTTGGTGCTGTTCATGACTTTGTACTAGGTGTTGTATTTTATTGTTCAATTTATTTTGAATAAATTTTATTTTTTCTCATTTGCAGGCAGGAGCAATGTTAGGGGATGCTTTTCTTCATCAATTACCACATGCCTTTGGTACAGACTCTAAACAAATGCTAGTCTCTTTTCAGTTTGTAATGCTTCCTCATAGCTGTTGCCTTACCTTGTATATTTTACTGCCTAACAATCCTAACATCTTGGCTTTGATTACCTTCATGGTAATTTCATAATCTCTCTGTTGCTTTAAAAATGAATGGCGGATGTAATCACATTTTTACAGTGTCTATAGACAGAGACAACTTTATTGTTGTAAAAAGACAGAATCTTTCCATCTAACCAAGATGAAAATTTATACTATTTGTTAAATGAAGCTTCATTAAAAGGATGGAATGGAGAGAGAATCAAATTATTGGACGCATTAGTTTTTTCATTTTTTTTGCTGACTCATCCTTTGTAAGGTTGAGGAAACTTCATAAAAGCTGACTGAAGTTGCATTACATCATTTATTGAGTGTTGGAGTTCTAAGTCCAGTGATAAATTATTAAATCATGTTTGCAGGTGGTGAGCACTCCCACTCTCATGATCATGATGCAGACCATTCTCATCATGCTCATGGACATTCACATGCCCATTCTCTGAAAGATCTTTCTGTTGGATTGTCCATCTTGGGTAAGGATAAATATGTTTTGCATTGCAACCTTGAATATGTCAGACTTTCAAAGTACGGATACTGCCTCCTTAATTCTGTTGCTGTCACCTAAATTTCTGTTTTCATATTGTCATTCAATATGGGATCATCTTATTTTGTGCATGATCTTTATGTTATGCATGTATTGAATTTCAATTGTATAATAAATTTTGTCCTCACATTTCTTATCTAAGTTAAAGTCTGAGATGGAGGTGGATAGAATAACTAGTCATGCAGAATTTTTTGCTATTCCATAGATTTCTGGTTCTTTCTGGTTTCAAGCACTTGCTTGAAGGAAAAGGAAATATTTTTTCATCTGAAATCTTATTTGTTTGTTTTCTTTGCTTTAGTTCTAAATGCAGTATAAGGTGTTAGGTTTGATGATCTTGCACACTTCTTATCATCATGGATTTTTGTAGGTTGGTATACAACTTGAACTCTCATTGTGGTATATTGGTTCTTGCAGCTGGCATTGTTATGTTTCTTCTTGTAGAGAAAGTGGTCAGATATGTAGAAGATAATTCTAGTGGTGGTCATGCATGGGGTCATGCTCATCACCACCATCATCACAAAATCAGTAAGAAATTAAAAGATGATGATGATGTGATGCAGCCACCATCTCCCAATGAAACTGAAGGAAAAGCGTCAAATGAAGTTTTGGATAACTCTTTGAACAGAGACAATCTAACTGAACATGAATCTCTTCGGAAGGTAAAAGGGATTTAGCATGTCATGCTAATTATTCTACAACTTTATGCAGCTAGGGATTGTCTTTGGATGTCTAATGATGCTGCTATCATGGTTCAATTTTAACATTAAAGCTTTGCAGTGCATGGTTGCTATAGGACTATAATTTATGGATATTTGAATGGACACAAAACCTTCTCTAATGTATCCCCTCAAAGAAAGCTTAAATCTGAAAACCAACCCCATTTAACTTTGAATTTGTCTTTTGCTGCTGCTGAGTTCATGTGCCTGTGCTTGTAATATATAGAGAAAAGCTACTCTTGATGGCAAAGATGATCCCCATATTGATGCTACAGATGACTCTAAAAATGCTAATACATCCTTGAACAAAAAGGAAGCTGTTCAGGCACCGTCAAATCTAGTGTTTGGCTATCTCAATCTCTTTTCTGATGGTGTTGTAAGTACGTGTTCTTTTTTTTTTTTAATTACCTTTTTATGTTATTTTCCTTATTATTTCCATTGAGCTTTTAATGGCTTGTTCAGCTAAAGGATTGCTTTTTTTTTTCTTTTCTAATTCATTATTTCTGAAAAAGGAAATTAAGATTTTATTTTGATTTTGTTGTGTTGTTGACATTGCAGCACAATTTTACTGATGGAATGGCTTTAGGAAGTGCATTTCTGCTTTATGGATCCGTTGGAGGATGGTCTAGAACTCTATTTTTACTCGCACATGAGCTTCCTCAGGAGGTTTGTATTCTTCATTCTGTGCATTGATCAATGAGTTCTTGAAGGATCCGTTCTTTAGAAGAATTTTTATTTATCGGTCTTATTTTTTAGATATGTAATAGTTTGTTTGTCTTATTTTTGGCATACTTGATAGCTACTTTGCTACTTAAGACAATGAATTTTCTTCAAAATTTATTGTTGTGTTATGAGTAGGACAAAAATGACTTGGCTGCTATCTGCCAAATCAGGGTTTAACAATGGACTTAATGTTATATATATAAAGCCTTCTCATGCATTTTTCGGCTGCCTCTCATTTGGTTCACCTTTGGGGTTGCTGTATCCTACTGTGCAGGTAGGGGATTTTGGTATCCTGGTAAGGTCTGGTTTTAGTGTATCTAAAGCTCTCTTTTTCAACTTCCTCTCTGCATTGGTGGCTCTATTAGGGACTGCACTTGTGAGTACTGTATCTCAATTGTGAGGTTCCTTGGTTTTCTCAACAAATAAGAATAGCCTAGGGCAAAGATATTAGATTAAAGTTGCTTCTTTTGTTCCAGGCTTTGCTTTGGGGACAAGATCCAGGACAGTCATCTTTGATTGAGGTGATCAGCCCCTGACAATATTGTACTTCGTTTTGACAATTTTTGGGTAAATATTGAAGTCCATTTGATGTTTTCATACAGGGATTCACAGCAGGTGGTTTCATATACATTGCCGTTGCTGGAGTGCTTGCAGAAATGAACAATGGCAGCTCGACCATTGGAAATTCAATAGTCCAAATAATTTCACTCGTCTCGGGCATGGCTGTTGCCCTATGTATTTCACTCGTAGAATGACAAAGTACTCTGTGTAACTGAAATTAACAGGCAAATTGACAAGGATTCCATTTATACCAGATATGGGTATGCTTAATTATAGGTGTAGGCAATCCAGTATGATTCAATCATACCCGTTTCAATTGGTACTGGCATTAGGGGGTACCCTGTTATCAAGAGAGAACATTTTACTTTTGTCAACTGTTACTGTAAATCTTAGAAACCATAGTACACAAGTAATGATTGGCGAGTGTTTCTTTAACTTCTTTTTATAAAGTGGAAATTCTTTTTGTCCGTGCAGCGTATGACTGACTGCCTGCCTGCCAATTTCCGGAGATTTGCTTTGCTTCAAAAAAAGAAGGAAATTGGCATCTCCCTTTCGCCCCAATTTATGCCTTGGATTGGTTTTTAAATTCTTCCCCATTTCTTTTCCACAAATTTCTCCTCCCATGTTTCCAACTACATTACAGTAGTTTGATGAATTGGTGCAACAGTTTCATTATATAATTTCTACATCACAAGAATTATTTTAAAATTTAGAAAGACTTATTATCTGTATTCGACAAATCTAGTCACAGAAGGTATACTGGTGTATCATTACATCATTATTGAAAAAAGGTATGCTATGAGCACCCTTAATGACAACACCCAACTTAGAGCTAATATTTAGATGTCGAAATCTCTTCTTGAGAAAATATCAAATATAATTATATAACATACAAAAAATATGTAAGATACTTGAAATTATAAAAAATATTATATATTCCAAAATGATAGAGCATTATATAAAGTCCTTGTTACATTTAGGGGATCGTTTTTCCCTCTCCATTGAAGCTAATAAATGTTCATCTAATCATGAAGAAAATTTCCTCATCATCCCATAAAAGGAATGAATTGAGAACAACAGCATAAGGAAGATGATAAATGATCATTAGAACTAAATTTTATTTTGATATAAAACTATATATAATTATATATACCAATACCATATGCTAACACTCGAACTCATCTAATTGCTGAAGCATTTGAAAGATGGTAACATTCTGGGAAGGAAGAGAAGGCAATGTTGTTAATGGAGTAATAAGATGTTCTCCATTTGTAAGGGTATGGTGTCTCTTTCGCACTGCTCCTACTGGAGGTTCTGCCCCAACTCTTACTATCCCTTGTCTTGAAACCTCTGCTCTTTTCCTCATGCTTTCTCCATGCCTCTCTTCTTGCATTCTCCCATCCTTCAAAAATATTTTAATGCAAAACCTAATTCATATGAACTACTACAATCATGCATTTTTAGAGTTTTTTTTTTGAAAAAAGAAGAATTTAAAGGCTTACATTGAGAAGAGAGGAAGTTGGTATTGGACATTTGACAGGGCGATCTTCATCTTGAGGCTCCATTGGGTGTTCAACTGGCCAAAAATCAACATCTATATCTACAGATACATTATTATTATTAATATGCATATCCATTAGGCTTTGACTGCCCCTTTCTCTGCTTTCACTTATTAATGCAACTTCACTTTCTCTCTTTCCCTAAGAAACAAAAACAACCCAACATCAAAATCTCATCAAATATACTAATTGTAAAATATATGTAACCCGAAAACACTTACAAAATCATGCTCCCCACTTGATAAACCCATAGAGATAGATGAAGAAATGGTCATAAGCTAAGTAAAGCCAGTCCGTGGCTTTGAGTAGTGAAAGAGAGAGAGAGAGAGAGAGAGAGCAAAAGGAAAGAGAGCATGAAAAGGAGTACTGAAAGAGAAGAGAGGTGGCTATGTGGGATCGCTTATACTGTACAAAACCAATAAAGATTCCCACCATTTTTTCGCTTTTGTTTTCTTGATTTTGTATATATATTTATCTTTTATTAGGGTAGAGGGTAGCTAGCAGCTTCCCATAATATCATATATGTAACTTTGGGTGAGAGACAAACAGCTCTTTTTTTTTCACTTTCTTGCTTTTAACAACAATTTGGTTGAAAATCTTAACAATCTCCCACTTTTTTGCTTTTCTTGAATTTGCAGAAAAAATAGGAAAATCGATATATGAAAGAAAGAAAGACATTGGTGGTAGCTAGCTAGCTTGCTTAATGAGCGGAAAGCACGAGATTGCAGACTGCCTTTATTTATTCACTTTTACTAGCCGTTTCTTGTTCTTTCACTTTTATCGTTTTATATACGTATATTTATTTATGTATGTACCAGTTAAGTATTTGTGTATTGGATTTTAATCCTTGATTAAAAGAATAGCCATAAACTGCAAGAAATCATATGTATTTATGAAGTTAAATAAACATGTAAAATCTGGTGATTGAAAAAGGTAAATTCCTGTTTCTTAATGTTATTGTTCTTGAAATGAAAGGAGATGAGCAGTTAGATGTTTTATTGATCAAAATTTGAAAATTAGCGTTCTGAAACTTTCTCCTCCAAATCCGAAAGCTGCTAGTGCTATTTAGTTGAATCCATTGCTAACCCTTGCAACCCCTAGTTGCTACCAACAAAATATATAAATGGAGTAATGGCAGTGGCGACAATAATTATATGCGAGGTGAGTGGAATGGACTTCAAGCATTATTTTAAAATATGCTTATTATGTTCATCGCTCATCAATTGCAAATTTTGAATTTGGGTTTAGATTACACTCGATGAAGGAAATTATAGAGATAACAGATGTTCTTTGTCAAGCTTTGCAAGAGTCAAGATATTGTTAAAGCTATGCATCTTGTAGCTACTACAAAAAGACTTCTTCTAGAATTGATGGATGGCAATTACTACTTGAATATGTGAAAGCATTTTGTGCCAAAAATGAGATTGATATTCCACATTCAGAGGATGAATATTCAAGAACTAAAAACAAGTCTCGTGTTATAACATAGAACATCATTTTAAAGTTGACAAATTTAATGTTGGTATAGATGTTCAATTGTAAGAGTTGAATGCTAGATTTTGTGATCTCTTTAAGCACATCTCTGGATCCAAGTATGAAAATTATTGAGTAAGGTAGTAGTTAAAACACTTTAAGCTCGATGTACCAAATGATTCAGACATTCAAAATTTGTCAGAGGTTTGCAGAGTTTTAGTTGTTCCTGGAATGTAAAACATCTATTAGTTTATAAGTTAAGATGTCTTTATCCACTCTCCCAGTTTCTACAGCAACTGCTGAAAACTTAGTAATAGAATGGAAATGACAATTTGGTTATTTATATATAAAGAGGGATTGGTAAGAACTTGATTTCAATCGTCCCTCATGATTTATGAAGTAAACTCTCTTAATAATCTTAGAAAAAAGGATGATACCATCTTTGAAGAATAAGTAGGAACTTACAAGGGCCCTTAATACAATCTTACACCATGAATAAATATATTAGAATCAATTCGTCTTTGGGTCATTCCTAAAAGGCCTTTCACACACAATATAAAAAAGTACACCTTGACATATAGTATGATTAACTATTTTGTAATACAAGATTTACCCATCTCAACTTTAAATGATGCTTTGATTCATCCATTTTAGCCACGAATAATTTTACTAATATTAATTTTTTTTTTCTTTTCCAAAAAGCTATCATGGGTCTCGACAAATACCGTAGGCGAAAGTGACATAACTTGCCATGGTGAAAGTCTTTCATGAATTCCATCTTTAGCTGCTCCGCATCAAAAACATCCAATCACATGCAGTAAGTAATTTTTCGTAAAGTTTATATACGTATTTGCTATATATGTCAGCAAATCTCACTGGAAAAACTGCCAACTAGAGGTAGTGATTTAAGTTGAATCGGTAAATGTATTTTGTTGACCAAATATTATGTTATTTAAGCGAATGTTAAACCCACTGATTTATTGCTTCTAAATTGCTTATGGAGTATAAATTACTTAAAAATAAATTATCACTTGTTCATCATAGTACGTTGATAAGTGGTTGATTAGCAATTAAGTTCAATATCCGAACTGTTTGATAAGTAACTTATTAGTGACGATGCAAGCAACTTATGAGCGGGCAATAACAAATTTTTTATTGAGCTTAATTTGAATAAAATTATTATTTTCTTGTTTTTTATAATAATAATATTGTTAAATTTTAAATGTTTATAAGTAACTAAAAATTTAGAGATTTTTTTTAAAAATATATATAAAAAAATCTCTAAAAGCGATAACAATATAAATTTATTAATAAAAAGGTGATTCACAAGATAGAGTGTAAAATTTTAAAAATTAATTATAGAAAATATTATTTTAAGAAACAAATAAAATCAACCTACATAGGAAATGGAGTGGCACATGTAGTACACGAGCTAGTTGACGATTGGCTTATAACTAGTTTAGATTAAGTTTATAATGTATTGGGCGTGCATAATGGAAGCGAAATTATTTAGAAAGTTTGATCTTGAACTTTTGTGGTTGCAGTTAAAAACATTGTGCTTATAATGAAAAGTTAAGTTTATTATAAGCTTATATATCATTGCACTCTAATAAAACTAAAAAAGAAAAAAATCCAAAAAGTTGTCTTGGACCAATATGCCCCAACAATCGCAATAAAGTAATATTTGTTTTTAACAAAAATGGCTTTTTGTGCTAATTTTTTACAGCAAACTTAACAAATATTACTTTTTATAATATAAAATCGGTATTATATGTACTAATATGATATAGGTAAATATATGTATTATGTATAAACAATATTGAAATAATATATACACATTAACTTAGGGATGAGCCCTATTAAATAATTTGTCGACTACCAAAATTTTTTACTAATATAATTCAATTGTTATTATCATTCGTGAAATCCGATAGTTTGTAAATCAATATTCGAAAATTCTGTTATTATCCATAATTACTGATTGATAATTTACTGTTGGGTAAAATAATTTGAAAACTAAAAAAATTCTATAAAATAAAAGGACTTGAAAGCAATAATACATTAGTTAGTAAATAACACAAAACTTTCATAATATAGTAAATAGCATATAAAAATAAATTTAAATTTAAAATGCTCTTGTTTGAAAATAAAATTCAAAAATATTAATTTTTTTATCAACCGTTTATCCACCACTAAATCTTGTCAGACCGCTTTGTCAATTGCTAGACCACTACCGTCACTAGTACGGTGGTATTTGACATTTATATAACATTTCAAAATATGAAATATTTATTAAAAAAAATAAGTGTTAAAATTGGTATTTGATAATTTTTTTAGAGATGAATTATTAGTGTGATAAAAAAAAAAATATCGACATTTTCTAATTGTTTCTCCAAATTTTAATAAATCGAAAAGGCTTAGCCTGGAGATTCTATTGATATGAAGCACAAATGTCATCTATGACATATTCTCCATTAGTTTTTTTCAATGGTTTTCACAACCCGTCATATAATTAAGGAACCAAAATGGTGTTGGATGGATAAGACAAATAGGAAGAAGAAGATTTGAATACGGTTGGGTTTGATTTGATTTGAGTTTGAATTGTTTGGAAATTTTATCAAAACTAAGTATAGGTTGATTTTATTACTGTTTGATCCTTATTAATTGGTTTGATTGGATATAAGAATATATGAATTGAAGTATGTTAAGCAAGAAAAGTATAGAATTGTAGGACAATAATTATTGTCGATTTTTTAAAAATAATACAAGATTTGTCCATATTAATTAATCTCACAGTAATTAAACAAGGAAGGTGAAAAAAGAGAGCAGAAAAGCAAGAAAAATCTCAAATTGGAAACAAAGAAGATTAGAGGAGGATAAGAATTAAAGTTTTTGTTGGCACATGGGCTCATGAGTCCATACATAACTAATAATATTAAACTTTTTTATTAGATTAAAAATTGAAAATATATATGCTTTTGCTCTGATAGATACACATTTTTGGGTGTCTCTTTTTCTCTCATTTTTAGGGTATTCTCTCTCCTCTCTCCTCTTTCTTTCCCATTCTCTATCTGTCTTTCTCTCTCAGGTTTCTCTCTCCTCTTTCTCTCTCCAGAAGGCCAAAACCCTCAAGAGCCGTTTACACCCCCAAGTAAGTTTTCTCTCTCCTCTCTTCTTTCTCTCTCCCTTTCTCTTTCTAAATATTTGAATATATGGGTCCTGTACTTCATAACCTACCTTATATACATATCCCATCTCTCTATACATCTACATTTTTAGGTTAAATTGCATATTCTCGATTTGTGACTTTGATTTCGCTTCAGCTCCCTCCCTGAGATCTGCTGTTTTTTTCCAAAGTCAAACCCTTGTTTGTGGAAATGCTTTGGCTTTTGCATTTTCCGTATTGTAGATCTGTCAATGCCTTTGTTTTTTTTGGCTTGCCCGAGGAAATGCTGGATGTTGTACAGAGATTTGAATCTAAGGAATTTCGCGTTTTTCTTTTATGGGTATTTTTGAATTTCAATTTTAGTTTATGGGAATGTGTTGGTTTCTTGTTTTGGATCTGGAATCAACTGCATATTGTAGCGCAATCTTGTTTATTTTTGTTTGACAAATGAATGTGAAATTCGAATAATGTGATTTGAAATTGGTGCGAGTTGTCATTGTTTGTTTTATATGCATATCCCTGGTCCCTGATCTGTTCACATTTTATTCTGTTATGCTGGAAATTGAATGGATCTGTTTTGTTGATTGAGCCGTTATATTAATATATAATTTATTTTATTATCTTTGGGTTTGTAATTTTGGACTATTTATCATTTATCTGCTAGTTTATAGTTGCAGTCATAAGGATTGCACTGCCACCGTCTTATCGTCCCAAAACTTGATGAAAATTTGATTTACTACTGCAACTAAATATTATGTGTTGATATTAATCAGAACAGGGGACTGATTTCCTTTCCTGTTGTGTTGTTCATAATTTGTAGTTTTCATGGATGACGATCCACTCAGCATGCGTAATTGGGGTTTTTATGAACCTACCTTTAAAGGGCAATATGAACCTACCTTTAAGGGGCAATTGGGTCTGCAGCTCATGCCAAGCATTGCAGATCGTGATACCAAGCCTTTCTTTCCTGGGCGTGATCCCAATAATATAATGGTTGGTGCCAATGGAGCTTTTCATCCACGCGATTGCGTGGTCTCAGATGCTCCTATCCCTATGAACTATGTAAGAGATGGTTGGATGACCCAGAGGGAAAAAATTTTGAACATGTTACCACAAAATCCGAATTATGCTGTTCTCCCAGAAACTTCGAATGCTCATTCGTTGCAAGTTCTACCGCCACCCAATTCATCAAGGGATGAGAGGGTGGCTAGGGTTGAGGAGCCGACTGCAAACAAGGAAGGTACGCAGTTGAAGAAAAGACAAGGTGTGGGTACCCCCAAAGCCCCCAAAGCAAAGAAACCTCGGAAGACAAAAGATAATAATAATGCAGTTCAGCGTGTGAAACCAGCTAAGAAAAGTATGGATGTTGTGATAAATGGAATTGATATGGACATTTCAGGTATTCCAATTCCAGTTTGCTCTTGTACTGGAACTCCTCAGCAATGCTACAGATGGGGCTGTGGTGGATGGCAGTCTGCTTGCTGCACCACCAATGTATCAATGTACCCCTTGCCAATGAGCACTAAAAGACGTGGTGCCAGGATAGCGGGAAGGAAAATGAGCCAGGGGGCATTTAAGAAGGTATTGGAGAAACTCGCGGCTGAAGGCTATAACTTTGCTAACCCTATTGATTTGAGGACTCACTGGGCAAAACATGGTACCAACAAGTTTGTTACTATCAGGTAGATTTATGTTTGTTGGCGCTGATGGTGGGACTCTCATTGCATCTGGTCTGCTTCTCTTGTACATATCTGTGGCTTTTCGCAGAGATCTATCTGGTTCATTGTAGTTCCTGAATCTTCACAGATATGATACATGTTTTTGAAATTCAGAGGTCAACTCTTTCTTCAGATTCGTATTTAATTTTTAAGTTCTATTTGTGTTAAAAAAGGCAGCTAGTGACTTCTCCCCGATGGGATGTAGGATGTGGATGAATTTTTTTATTATGTTGATTCTGGATAACATCTTGTTCAAACTTAGACTGAATCTCATCAAAGTTGGCAATTGATTGCTTTCTTTCACCATGTATCATTGTTTTACATATGATGGGTTATTGGTTTATTTCATTGGTAAATGATGTCTCTAACCATTTTAAGTGTTTGAATTTTAACTTTCATGTTGTTGCTACTGTGCATGGCTTAATAATTGTGTGTGTGTGTGTTATCTATGCAAATTATGATTGGAAATTGTTTTACTGTACACACTGTCTCATACATGCTTTTAGTGAATGAGTTTTCAAATTGATACGTGCATTTGAGTTTTTTATGCAGCAGCAGTGTTGCTAATATGGTAAGATAAATTTAGTTAAGAAATTTATGAATTTTTTAATGTACGAGCTGCAGTTGAATTTGAACTTTGTGGATAGTTATTGTTTTTTTTTTTTTGAAGTGTATGAGATTTCATTTCTATCAGCTTTTATAATGATAGTTAACAAACAAGGAGAAGCTTCATTAGGATTAGGTTGCTTCAAATTTTTCGGGGGATTGATCTGTACAGGGAACTGTTTGTTAGTTAAGGAGAAAAATTGTCTTGTTACAATTATTTTGGGGCCTTTTGTTGTGTTTCTTGATCTCTTTTTGTAATTTTCTTGGAGTGGGGTTGGGGTTCGGCAGCAGTTGGGCAGGATGTCGGTTGTGGAAAGTGAACTGAAAACTGGTTGGTGTAACCATTCTGTATATGGGTTGATGGGATAATTTGTGTTTGGTTTTGTAGATAAGATTATCAATATCAGCCACGGGTTTTTCCTGTTTGCAGGTCTTTCTCTTTTGTGGTTTCTTTGCTTTTTTTTTTATTTTCAAGTCTTGAAGCCAAAATGTCCATTTTAAGAGCTGAATGGATTGGATAATGAATGGATCTTCTTAGGCAGAACGTGTTAGAACTGCAAATTTGGTTAGTTCCCGAGTTGGGCGGGAAAAAGTCCGTAATGTGTGATTCTAAAGTCCAAATAATTCCTTGAAAAAAAATAATAGGGAGATAATTTATTTCCCAAAGTTTGAATCAGTGAACGTGGTAGGCTAGGCAACAAATCAGCAGCCAGCCACTGAACAATTGAAGGTGATTTTTGTTATGTGAACTTAGCACCCTCTTGGTTTCCATTTTTATTTAATTTTAATTTGTTTCTGGATCACATTCTAATATCAACAGCCCATTTTATCATCTCTGCTTCAGTCCATTTGTCTTCAGTTCACTTTTTTTTTTTTTTATTTGGTCCATTTAAAAGATGTACAAAAATTTTCTAAAAAGAAAAGGATAATGCTATAAAATAGCATTTTATTTACACTTAAATTAATAAAATAGTATAAATTTATAAAAATTAAATAAATAGTATATATATTGTTGTGTGTATTAAAATACACTCCCAATTAACTAATTCATTTAATTTTTTTTTCCGTTTCTTTCTACCACCAATTTTTCCCTTCTTCTTTATGAACTGTATGTGATTTATAAATTCTCTTCCTCCATTTTAAGTTTTCATTTTTTTTTCTTTAAATTTATTGCAAAATTCTGTTTGTTGGTATATATGACAATATATATAGACTATATATACTGATATATATACCATAAAAATAACATATAACCTACTATCTATGAATCATATATACTATTATATATACTCCACACAAATCATTGCATATGAGTTTCACAAATGGGCATACATTGTTCATACATAGTTTTTGTAATAGTATATATGATCTATATATACTGTCATATATACTCTTCATTTGTTGGTATATATGACAGTATATATGAATAAATAGCATATTACCCAATATATATGAAACCATATAACTATTATATATACGCCATAAATCATAGCAATGGACTTTACAAATTATAATACATACCCGAGTATATATAGTCTATATATACTAGTATATATACCCGAGTATATATAATCTATATATACTTGTATATATACCTCGAGTATATATAGTCTATATATACTTGTATATATACCCCGAGTATATATATTCTATATATACTTGTATATATACCAGGGGCAGTTTTAGATTTTTTATAAAAAATATCCTATTTTTTGAATTTTTAGAAATATGTGCCAATTTTTTAATTTCACAATAAAATTTGTGCTATTTCTCTAAAGCCCCCAAAGAAAAAAAATCTATTTTATTTTAACAATTTTATGAAATTATTATCTTTCTTTAAAAAAAACAGAAAGTTTGACAAAAAAAAAATAAACATATATAAACAAATGATATACAAATATAAACAAATATAAATAAACTTATAATCAATGTTTTTTTTTTTAAGTTTGACCATTTCTTTATTTTTAGTGTGAAATTGTATATCTCCCTTATTTTTCTTAAAAAAAATCCCAAATATGATCCTCTTTTAAGTTTACTTTTCAAATATACCCCTCTTAAAATTTAATTCTTTCAGATTTTTAAAGGACAATAATGACCCTTTTATTTTGCCAGCCGCTATTATTTTCGTTTTCTTTTCGATTTCTTTCTTTTATTTTTCTTCTTGGTTTCTTTCATCCGCCTTCATCTACAACAATTTTAGAATTTTAAAGCCAGAAGACATTTTTGAATCCCAGGGACGTAGGCAAGGGGGGCCAGGGAGGAGCCCGAGCCCCCTCCTTGTCGGCAGAGAAGCTTGTAGGGAAGGAGCTGAGTAACCCCTTTCTTCGTTGTGGTCACAGAAAGAAAGAAAAAACTGTAAAAAGAAAGAAGATGCGTTTCATTCGATAAATGAAACGGTGCGTTTCAATAAAAGATTATATTTTCAGAGTTTCATTGAACGTCCGAGTCTTCTAAGAGGTTGACTACGTCACTACTAAATCCATTGGCAACCAAAATTATGTACATACTGCATACCTACAGTAGTTTAGCTAAAAAGTGTGTAACAAAAGTTAATTCTTCTTCTGAATTCTACAAGAATTGTTTCTCTATCTTAAATTACAAAACAAGATTTAGTTGTTTTGAAAATACAACCTTCACTGACAACTACTGGGTATGGGGTGAAGTAATAAGACACATTCATTCTTAAAAACAGGGCTTGGATTTGAATGTCGGAGAAAATATTGTTATGAAAGTAGCAAAAAAAAAAAAAAAACTTTTAATATTTGACCATTTCGTTATTTGAAAAATTCTGAACATTATCGTGTATTTGATTATATACAATGATTAAAAAAAAGGATAATGTAATTTAAGTTTATAGATTAAATTCAAGATTTATTGTAAACCAGATGTAGACTGATCATATTCTTGGAAGATTGAAACTTCCTTCCACATGATTTTTTCTTTTTAAATATGGATACTCTATAATAGGTCTCCGTATCATTACAATTAATAACAATTTTAATAGTTAAACTCAATATACAAATATACCACATACATACATTTGAGCCATTTATTTTCGACCTATTTATAATATAGAATTAAAATTTTTAAATTAGAACTTAATGTAAATGATTTCAGGATCCAATATAAATTATCTAAACAATTTTTCAATTAACAAAATAAAGAAATTATGTAAAAGGATATTGGAACCTTTATATGGTGATTTATATGCAGCAGACTATTATCAAATGCACCCAGCTTTTTCTTTGTTTTTTGCGTTGAATATTCTGTACTGACTTCAAAAATTAAATATAATAGATCACAATTTTTTAAAGTTTACCCTATATTTTAAATGATTGTGAAATCAACCGTGCAAAATAGTTATGTGTTTGTTTTAGTATACAAAGTTAATTTTTGCTAGGCAATCGGACGGATTTCGATCTCACAGACCATCTAAATAGATGAATTTTTTTTTAAAAAAAAAATAAAAAAATTAAATATAGGTTGCAGATTTGATGTGAGTGTGCTCTTGATCATCTTTTATTTATATATTTACCGGTTCAAATTGGTTTCAACAATTAAAAGAAACAATCTTATAAAGAAGAAGAGACCACAAATAATTTCACAAAATTTGTTCTTCAACAAAAATACATTCATTGATTGTAAAAGGAAGCATCTGCACATATTTCAAATAAAACAAAATACTAGAAACTAATAAAATCTGGAACTGAATCTTTTGTTTGAAGAGGGACCGGAGCAACAGGAACATAATGTTTAGGGTTATTATCATTTTTGACAAATGGGATTTCTTCAATAATAATATTATTATTATTACCTTCATTAAAGCTCTTCCAATCTTCATCAAATACCTCCCATTTCTCTGTTATTATTGTTTTCAATTTATTATCAAGTTTCTTGTCATCTTCAAGAATCACAACGTTTTCTTCATCAGAAACTCCATTGATTATTCGTTCAAGATCTCTAATATCCTCTTCTGGTATCTTTGTCACTTTAGGAACTTCCATTGCATTAAAAATACCAAATTCCCTGCAAAATTCAAAATACGAAGCAAGATCCTCCCCTTGACTCATCGCTTTTTGAAGAACCTTAAGCACCATAGAAGCTTCCCTTTTCTCAACAATACATATACTTACTAAAAGTTTTGCAATTCCATTACAAATTCTGCTGTAAATATCAAATATTTCAATAATAACACAATCCATAGCTTCAATGATTAAACTTTTTCTCATGCTATTGTTCAAAGGTTTTATCTGAAGAAGAAGGTCAAGCAAGAATTGCAAATTCTTCAACTTTATAACCTGTTGAATAATCGAATCTCCGGTTTGCTTACGTTGATCATACAAGAGAGTAGATCTTTGATCTAAAAATGAATAATAACATCGAATAAAGGTATTAAACCCCAACATTTTGTAAGGTTTAGAATGTCCGTCGGTGAAATTAGAAAGATCAAACGGTAGCTTTCCGATTCTTGAAACAGCTCGAGTTTTGCAACAGAAAACGCCATGCATTAACATTAAGCCTTTTAGAGCCACGACCCAACTGCGAGTTTTGTCCAAACGAGCTGTGAGGGCAAATATCAAAGGCTTCATGCTTACCGGGGATGCACGTACCCATGCAAACACTTTTTGTGTATTCCTATAATCCACGTAACTTTCATAGTGACTGGTGGCTTTAATAATCGCCGATTCAAGTTCAGGGTTCCGGTATGAACTTCGAGGAGCAAAGTTGGCTATGAATAAGCTTTTCTGGTCTTTGAGGGCCCCGGTGACCCTCACCCAGAGATTCATGTCCTAATGTTTTGCAATAACTCATTCATCCATTTATTGCTCTATTTTTGGTCTTGCTGTTTCTGCTTTCCTATTCAAAGCAATGGAAAATTCTTGACCGGTCAAAACAAAGATCGTTGAATTTTCACAAAAATTTTTGGCTAATTATTGTTATTTACCACTAATGCTTGTTTTAAGGAGAGGAATTTCCTCCGCGTTTGCTTGTAGATTTTGAGTTGGCGTAATAATGGTTGACTTTGTCTTGATTCTTTTTTTTTTTAGTTTGCACTCTATCCTAGTTGGCAGTAATCAAGTCCACGTCATACAAAAAGAAAGGGTATTAATTATTAGATGTTGAATATCACAAATTCGACCTGGACAGGTTGGTCTTTCTGCCTTTGTAACTCCTTGCAATTTGGGCTCATCTGCTGGGCCATTACATCATTGGATGAGCTTCTGTAATAGTGTATGGGGCTAAAGGAATATATTGCATATTTTGATGTTTGTTGTTAATTAAATAGCATGTATATTATTTAATACCAAAAATACTCCTTCCATTATTAAATTAATAGATTAACTAAATAAAAATAATTAAATATTAATTGATAAGTTTGAAAATGCTGAAATATGATATTGCCGGAGAACAATATCATCACAGTACCTTCCGCTACCACATACATCGCCAAAAACTTCATATCATTCATTTGAGGGTATTAGTCGAAAGTACTGAGGCCGATAGATCGTCCGGTACTCTCAAAACAACCTTTAGATCACCAAAATCTGACCAAACAAACAAACGAAGTTCTGAATTGTAGTTGCCAAAGAAAAAGGAAACCATCCATTCAAGTCGAGATTCCATCATGATTTAGACATTTTCAGTTGTTTTTCGGTTGAGAATCATGCTTCCCGACTTGATTCTAGCCGATTTGAGTCGAAATTTAGGCAAACACAAAATGAATCATAAGATCAGACGATTTGCGGTGGGGGCGTAGCTTTGAACACGAACGAAAGGAAGAAAAGAAGGAAGGAGATGAATATTTATGCAAAATTTCTTACTAGTCTCTTAAGTTTCTTTATCTTTTCAATTTCATCTTTTTATGAATTAAAATGTAATAAACTTTTGTTGTTTAAGTGTTTGAATGTAAAAATAAAATTTATATACTTATGGTTATGTAAAATTTAATTTATATACTCATTTATATATGTTAGATATGTGACAATTTTTGAGCAGATTTACATACTAAAATCAGTATGTAAACAATTAAAAAAATATATGTAAAACAAACTATTAATATGCAAATCACTATATAAACAAACAATAAATTTACATATTGAATTACATACTGATGGTTTATAAAAAATCAATTTACATATTAATTAGTGTGTAAAAATAATTTAGGGCTATACAAGTAATTGTCACAAAAAATCAATTTACATACTGACGGTAATGTAAAAATTGATTTACATACTCATTGGTATGTAAACAAATCAGGATTATAAAAGTAATTTTCACATATAATAAATTTACATACTGATGATATGTGAAAATCAATTTACATACTGATTGAGATGTAAAAATAATATAAGAATATAAGAGTAATTGTCATAAAAAATCAATTGACATATTGATGGTATGTAAAAAGTCGATTTACATATTAATCGGTATGTAAAAGTATCAGGGGTATAAAAATAATTATCACAAAAAACTTATATATTGATAGTATGTAAAAATTAATTCATACAATTATCAATATGTAAAAATATCCTAATGGTATAAAAGTCAATGGCACAAAAAAGTTGTCATTTATTTAATTTTTGAAATATTATGACATTTACTTAACTACAAACTTCAAAACTTCAAAAGTTGCTATAAACTTAATTTTCTCTAATGTATATGTCTCATTTGCCCTAACTCAAATTAAGATTGTGATATCTGGTGCAGGTAAGCACCAGGTACTCCTCACCCATGTTTTTTATTTTTTTTTTTTTTAAATTTTGTTTTATTTTTTTTTTCAAACTAAGTGTACGTTGAATTATATTTAAGCTGTATCGAGATCAATCTCAATGGGTCGCAGTTTGTAGAATTTGACTCTATATTATGAATTTTACAAAAAACAGTTTGAACCGTTAAATTTAACCGTTCTAATTGTTTTCAAAATATTGATCATGCAGAGTCAAATTCTATAAACTATGAGTCACTAAAATTGATTTCAAGCCTGCATAGATATAATTCAACTTAAAAAAAAAAAGGGTGAGAAATGTAGCATTTAGACCATCAGGTTGATTACACACATATATGGATTGACTCGGAATTGAAGTATGTTCGAGTCAAGTAAGGTTAAATAAGGTCTAAGAAATAAAGGAAAGTTAAATTGAAAATAGAAGAATGAATTTAGGAGTTTTTAAGTTAGAAAGTTAAGTTAGAAAGTAGAATGACCAAAGGAAGAAGTAAGTCAAAGTATGGGGGTTGAATTAGAAAGTAAGGGTTTAATATAAGTAAAGGATAGTTGGGGTTTTAATAGGTAAAATGGAAGATATTTTATCAAAGAAAGGAAGAAGCTAAATTGTGTTTTTTATATTTCACTTTTTCTCTCTCCACCTGAAACCACATTCATCACCACCATAATGAAGCTTCTTCAACTAATTATGATCAACTAAGAAAAACTATCTTATCAACTCATATTGTTTCCTTAAACACCAAATTCATCATAAACAAGCAGAAAGTAAAGAAAGGGAAGAAGAATTAAAAGGTAGAAGAGGAACTAGAGTAAACGAGCTTTACTACAGGAAAAGAAGGTTTAGAGGAGTGGATCTAGCAAGAAGATGGCAGCAAGGCTAAGGTCTGGTACCCTAACCTTGATTACTTCTGAATTTTTTTTTGTGTGTCTATGATTGTGTTTGATGAAAATGAATATTTTCTGTCATTATTGATTATTATACATGTTAAGAATGATAAATGGTTTATACATGATGAGATATGTTTGATATATGTATGGGTTATAGAGTATAAAATGACAATCATTGAAACATGTAAAAAGCATGAGATAGGAAGAAAAGGGAAGAAAAATGGATGAGATAATAGAAATCTGGATTCTGGACATTAGACATAGCAACGAGTACAACCATGTGAGTGATCGTGTCCCATGTCATTTGTGCCCCGACCATGCAACAAGACCGAGAACATAGGCGTGTGCCTGGGCGTGTTGATATTGGAGAACAACCAGAAGTGTACATAGTCACGTGTTGCTGGACGTATTTGTTGAAATATATTGCACGGGCAGACAATTAAGCCGTGTTGGAAAGCATAAGAATCCAGAGCCGAACATGGGCAAGGACACGACCATGTCCATAACCGCATCTAGACTAAAATGCTTCTAAATGGAAAATATTGAACAACTTGATTTCTAAACATGATAATAGGACTAAAATATGCTATTAATTGACCAATAAGTTTGTAATGGATAATACTAAGTATGTAGTTATGAATGATTTGTATGAATACATGAGTATACGAGGTAGGAATTAATGTGTAGTGATAATATGTGATAATTCATGAAGAGAAAATAGTTTATATGTGTGTGTGTGTAATAGTGTATATGTGTGTGTGTGAACATCTAGAAAAATTAGTATTCATGATGATGTGTAAAAAGATATATGATTTCGACCCATGCACGACTACGACCAAGTGCTATAGAATACACGGTATATCCAGAAATATACAGTTTATATGAAATATTTGTGTATGGATTAAATGCTATGTGCCTATGATTGAATGATGTGATATAAAAATAATAAATAAAGTAGCTCTACTTAGTAGCAAAAGTAGTCAAGTTTAGAATTAGGATAAGATGCATCTTACTAGGGTTTAAATGAACAGTATACAGTTATATGCGTGTGAGGCTCCAGTTGAGACGGTCAAATATATGTATGTGAAGTTACGACCAAAATTGTACCAATAACATGAAGACATACATATATATATGCACTTGAGACTTTGGCCAAGATAGTGGCTTACAAATAATTATGCGATGTCTCATTGAGAATCGATACTCGATATTACCTTGTGGAGCTTTGCTTAATAAATGCTTAATTATACGGAATCTAATGAATAATACTATATAAAGAATATATGTAAAATATGCATTATCTGAATATTTGTGTATCTATATTGTTTGGCTCTCCGGTAGCCAAGGTAAGATTAGATAAAAAGAAATTTATGGATAGTATGAATTGATATGTAAAGATTATATGTGTGTGATGAATGGTATGACCGACCAACCAAAACTGGTAGGTATACAGTAAGTAAATTGTGTGATTGTGTATATTTTGAAATCAAGTTAAGGTACCCATTGGGTATTCTAATGTTCAGCGAGTTACATGACTAATTCATAGGTTAGTGGCTGGATAACAGCGATTAGAGGTTCATCATTGCGTCATTAGTTTGGAAGACACAACAGAAGGTCTTTTTTCTTGTAATCTATTCATAGTATGACATATACTAGAAAGTCAGTTGGTATGTAATGGTGTTTAAAGTTAAATGTAATTGTAAAATTGAATAGTATATATAAAGATCAAACAGACAATTTATGTAATTTATTATATATAAAAAAAATTAAACAGATGTGTTTATGTAAATTTTATATGTAATGAATAATTTTTAGCATAGTATAGATAAATGAAAGATTGGTATGTGTTTCATTATTTGATAAGCAGGTTGTGGCATTCTAATCCAATTTATTCAGGTTTTTGGGTGGACCGGGTTCGAGCTCTGAATCATAATAAAAAGACAAGGAAAAGTAAATTCGGAATATGAACCTCTTTGGCAAATTTAATGCTACCAATTGAACCTCTAAGAAACAAAAAAGCGAAATTTAATGCTACCGATTGAAATCAATTCTCCATTATTTTGCTCAAAAATGCCTTTTTTTTGCTAGTTATTTCAGTTCTTTTAGCTGAATATGTAACAATCCCATTTACCAGTTTCTCTCTTCCTTATCTTTCAAAAACTGCAAAGGCCCATTAAACAGAATTAATAATTGAATTAGCAAAACAACAGTTAAATTATGCTTTAGATTTACAAATTTATGCATCGATAGAGAGGTATAAACATTAAGATGTGACAATGCAACTTAAAAGGACATTTAGGTCCAAAGTTCATGTTGATGGGCTAACTACTACGTTTTTCTTTTCTGTCGGCCATATCTTGTATCCCAAAATTCGGGAGCCTAACATATGTTTAAAACTTAATTTACTATTTTAACAGGTAAAAAAAGAAAAATTCACTATTACTGGATAAATTATTTTTTTAAAGTAAATTTGAATTGGATGCTGGCAAATCCTCACCTCCACCACTTCACTCGTTATTTGTTTTTTGATATAATGTTTGATTGAGTGATGTATGAATTACATATTAAGAATTAATTTCTCTTAAATTGGAATGTGACTGACAGACATCCTATTATTTTTAAAAGTAATATGACCAACTATATTATATTTTGATTTAATCGCTTGCTATTTATTTATTTTTTAATATTTCCCAATATTAAATTTAATTAGAACAAATGTATATGAATACAATAAGATAAAGAATTTTTTTGTTTTGACAGTTAAAAGAAAAAAAAAAAAAGTGACTTACCTGGTTAACGAGATTCCAATCTTAAATTGGCAGTTATAAATTAAAAAAAGGTGTGTAGAGAGAAGAGAAATGCTTTGATAAAGTAAACAGAGTGGAATAGTTGAGTGGGTCCTTCATGTCTAAATCCCTATCCACGAACTCTATTTCATTATCCATCCATCTCCTGTTTTTCTGTTCATTCTTTTCACTATAAAATAGTTGTTATTTTTATTTATTTTTTATTAAATTTTATGTTATTTTAATTTTATAAATATTATATATTTTTTTTTAAGTATTTTAATTATAAACTAATAATCCGCATAATGTCATTTATGGTCACGTAGAAATAACAACTGGTTGACTACACAAAAAAAATAATATTTAAACTCATTTTAAAAATAAACTATTTGATCCGTCCCAAATTCACTACGAAATGAAATTTTTACTAAATGTGACACCTCAAACATGTTTATTACTATCTATTAAATTTTGTAAAAAAATTAGAATTTATTAATTTAACACTAATATTTAGAGCATTTTTTTATAAGAGTATAAATTTTAATAATTTAAAATTAGAAAGCAAAAGATTATAGTAGGAAGTAACAAAAATATCTAAATATAACATATTTGTAGAAAGGTGAACTGCTCTAAAAGCACCATATATCACTAGAGAGGTTTACCCATCTTGGAATTAATTGAAATTTCATCTCCTTCAACTTGGTTAGGGCTTCATCCACTTCTTCTATTGTGTTCAAAGATTCTTTCATGGCATTTCCAGTATAAATGTAAATTATTGTATTTTAAGTATTTTTTTTTTTTTTTGATTTCGGATTAAAATTTAAAAGTTTAATGACCTAAAATTTCAAGTTTCATAATTTAATCCCAACCTAACCTATTAATCACGTTTGTGAAAAGTTACCTTTATATTTCTTTAAAATTATAATTTACAAATAAAATAGTACTTAAAATAAGAATATTACCAACACTTATTAATAAAAAATAAGCATATTAAAATTATGAAAAATAAAATGATTGTTTGCCTCCTTTTATTTCTAAAATTTATGAAAAATAATAATATTTAATTAATGCACACATCACTCTTTTTCATTAGTATTCTTATAAACATTAAGAAAATAATTAAAAACATTGCAATTTTACAGAAACATTTATCCATTTATATCTATTCAAAGCACTTTCTGTCTAATTACTATTAACAAATGATATAAACTCTCCATAATAGTTACAACATAATGGAAAACGAATTATTCTAATGTCCTTCTAAATTAATCATCCATAATTAATAAAAATGTAATATTAGCATAAACTCTTCATTTCTTTCCATTTATAATATGAACATTAGTAAAATATGGGTAATTGTAATAAACACATTATTTTAGGCTATAATTTTAAATAATTAATCTGAATTTAGCAACATTAATAATAAAATATTTTTGTAGAAAGAAATTATTAGAATTTAATGTAAGATTGATATTTATTTATGTTTTTTGTAAAATTGAAAAAGTAATGAGAATTTATTGATATCTATTAATTTCATAAATGTAGAACATTTTATTGGAAAATATATATTCACAATAAATTAAACTTTAGTTATGTTTTATTTTCCTTTTAATGTTTCGTATTATTTAAAAAAAAAACAGGTTATATTGATATAATAGATAAATAATTCTTAAGATATTGCTCTTTAAAAAAATTTATTAATACATTTGTTTATTTTATTATATTCTATTATTATTTTAATTAAATTTGCATTTAGAATTTTTGAATATAGAAAGAGGAGGGGAAAAATTTGAATGATTTTAGGTCTACAGAACTATTATTTTAGGCCATAATTGTAGACTATTATTATAAAAAGAATTGCGTTAATTGTAATAAACTCATTATTCTAGGCAATATTAATGGTGAAATAAAATTAGCATAATTTTAAGACAATATTATTACATACAAAACTAAAATTCATATTTAGGATGAAATATTAAAAAATTTTACTTTAGATATTGTAATAGTATTAAAAATCAAATTATTATTTCTAATTTAATAAAATCCACATATGTATATATTGTAAGTACTTCCAAATATAATTATTTTTACTTTTTTATGAGAATTAAAATTTTCATACTATATTTTCAAAACCAAATAAAAAAAAGTTAAATATGAAAATTAAAAACATGATTTAATAAAATAAAATATAAGTCAATAATTCATAAAAATCTGGAAATTTCCATATTCATCTTTACATAAGTGAGCATTAAATGTTTATAATATATATTAAAATGAATTTGAATTGAAAAATAAAATACAGAAAGAGATTAAATTTGAATTAAAAGAAATAATAATATCTTTAAAGTTGACTTGATATTGTAAATTTGAAAAATATTATATTTCCATATCATGAAGCACTACAATTATATAAAAATAATTTTAAAGCTAGAAATCATATAAATAGTTGCAAAAAAGATATGTATAAAAAGCACCAACCACCATCAAATACTTCGTCATGCGATAGATAGACTAAAAGGTTATGAATAATAATAAATTATTATTAAGTTTGAAAATCTACTGATAAAATTTGAAAATCTATAAATTTTTCAGTGTTCCAAATTATCATAATTTTAGAAAATACATATTATGGTCAAAGTAAAATACAATAATTAAGGTTGAATTTAATAGTTTTATTATTAATATTTTAATCATATCAACAAAATAATAAAATAAAAAAATAATTAGAGTTATACATAATATTGTTATATATGCTCAAAAGAATTTAATATGAATATAAGCTTTTGATTTTTTCAAAGAATAGCGATAGATTTAATAGTTTCTTAAAAGATTTCGATTATCCATTTACCATTCGATTTATTATAAAAAAAAAGAAATAGTTTTATAAAAATTCATGTGGAAAGAAAATATGAGAATTTAAAATTTAGTGATTGAGTGTTTTGATTAAAGGTGATTGAGCTTAAACAGAGATTGAATGTAATGGATGAAAGAGCTTCACATATTTATATTTATTACAAGAAAATAAAAAAAAAAAGGTGGGATTGCCGACAAGAAAATCTGATAGTAATATGGAGGCATAACATTCCCACGTACACAAAATGCTGAGAATTTGTTTGATCACATCTAACAAATGCTTATTATCTCCACAAAATTCAATTATTGTGTCTTCTTCTTCTTCTTATCTCCTTCATATGGACACTACTTCATTATTATTACTCATACACCTAGCTACCTCTTACTTTACTTAAAGAAAAAATAAATTAGCAAGTTTATTTATTTTTTATTGGAAAATTTACTATATAGTCCATGATATTTAGTCACTGAATTTTGGCAATGTCACTGTTTAGTCACTGGCATATTACAAAATATCATCTTTCCTCCAATTTTTCAAAAACATTCATAGAATATTCAGTCTAATTCTCTAAAATATTCAAAGAATATGATGAAATATTTTAAGAATATTCTTAAAAAAACTAGATAGAAAACCGATTGTGCTCAAAATTGGTGATTAAACAGTAAAATATTATCAAAATTTAGTAACTAAATAATAATATCAATAAAATATCATGTACAGAATTGTTAATTTTCCTTTTTTTTTATTTTATTACATATTGAATTAATTATTTTTGGATTCCAGCAATCAATTAATTATCATTCTTAAGCAATCAATTTATTATCAGAAATATTCTTCAAGGATCTAATGTAATATTTTTAAAAAACTGTATGGAATGATGATATAAAAATGTTTTGATCGCCTATAAGCTAGTTAAATCATATTATAAGATGTTTTTAAGTTATCAGTAAAGTGTTTCTGATAATTTAAATTGTAAATTATAATCAGATTATAATTTTTTTTATTAGCTGGCACTTGTAGCTTAAAAAAAATAAATTATCAGCTGATTTATTTTGACTAATTTATAGACATTAATATCTTTATATTTTTGTTTTATTTTTATAGTACCATTATCAAACATCAAAATCTATTTTTTATTCCATTTTCACAATGTTCTTTTTATCTAAACAACGTTTTAACTGCATATTAATTAATTTTACAAAAATATTTTACTAATCTGATTATAATATAAAAATACATTGAAAATAAAAACACCCCATAATATAGTTTAAAATTATTTTAATAATTATATGGAGTAGTTCTCTTAAACTTTATTTGTTATAAACTAAAATATTTGTCTTAGCACCTAAATATCATCTCTCCACTATTATTGATTCGAAGAGGATTATGGTTTTGATATTTTCAAAGACTTGTGTTGCTAATATTAAAATTTATAAAAAAGAAATGGGGAATATTAAAATACAAAATCCATCTTCACAAATACCTAACATAATATATCATTTATAAAAATCTTAAAATCCAAATACAATCAAACAAAAAGAGGAAGCCACTTAATCCGACACACGTATATATTATGTCTTCTATCCTCAATCTCATTGCATATTCCATACACTTGTCTATATAACCATTCATCTAAATCAATTCAATTCTTATTTACTCTTTCATAAAAATAAAATAAATAAAAACATAAATGCCGTTTACTCTTTATTCTCATTTTATTTATCCAAAAACAAATATTCTTATGTAATGAACTTTTTAAAAATAAAAAGATAAATACGGTTAACTCTTTATTCTCATTCTTTTTATCCAAAAACAAATAATCTTATGTAACGATCTATTGAAAAATGCTTGCTGCAGTCATATGTAAAAGTAATTGTTCACAATTGCTCTTTGATTAACTGTAATAAATTTAATTTGATAAGAATAACTTAATTTTATGTTAATATATATATATATATATATATATATATATTTGCCCTTATCTTTATTTAACATAAGTATATTAATTGTAAAATAAAGTTTATCTAGTGCATAAAAATTATGTTTTTATCAAGTCGCGATAATCATTTTATTAATTAAAGGAATGATTCACAGAGGTGCTGACATATAACTTTGATGGCAGTAAGATGCGTTTTCTTAAAGAGTAAGCCTCACATAATCTTGCGGTGTCTGAATTCTGAGTTCTTTCTCTCACGAAATTTCCATATAAAAATTTCGAATCTTCCTATGCTTTTGTCCCTTTTGCATGTTCTTAACTTAATTAATTATTGACATTTGTCGTCTTAACTACTCTCCATTTTGTATAATTAACGTTTCGCTACTTACCTAAATCAATCTTCTCTAACTGATTATCCTAAATCTAACACGTACCTGTTGACTTGACTACTATATTTTCTTTTATTAAATAAAATTCTAAATATTCTTTTTATTTATTTTCCATTAAATTATGTACCTTTGACGTATAAAAAAACTAATGTCGAATCTGAATTTCTAACTGTCTCTTCATAATTAATTTTCCCTAACTAAAACCTTTTATTTATTGTCTGTTAAACTGAAACATGAGTTCAACAAATGTTTTAAATATTAAATTATGATGTTAAGAACAAATATTGTAATTTCATTTTCTTTAATGGGGAACCAGATAAGCCAATGGATCACAAATAATTCGGCACGTATATGTTTATTAAATTAAGATGTTTCCTATGAAGGGCTACAGAAAATAGCAATTGATTTAATAATTTGTATATTCATATCATCTAGTTGTTTCTCCACTGTGCTATATTAGTATGTGCAAATAGATAGATATTATTTGATAATATATAAAATTTGGCCACATATATCTAGAAAATTCTTTTTTCTTATTACTAGAAATAAATGAATCAGCAACCCATACCATTGTGTATTGGTGATGTCATGTAAGGAATAATTGTGTTTTACATTGTCCCTTGAGGAAATTTCCCACTTCCCTACGTATAAGTGTGCAATTTTCGTGAATCAGTGTAATTATATTTTAATTAAAATTGTTGTTCATGGATCTGCTTGTCTTGAGTATAAATCCTTAATAATCGGAACTCACATTTATATTTTATTTTGATTTTATTATTTTCCTCGAATTTTTATTTTGAAATAAATGTCATTATCATCACATTTATAGAAAATATATTGTTACAAATATAGAAAAATTTAGAATGAAAATATATCGTTACAAATATAGAAAAATTTAGAATAAATGAAAACAATAGAATTACTAAAAGATGAAAAATTCACACTTAAATCGTTGACGTCCCACTTACTGATAATCATTAACCACAAATCGACTCTTGTTTAACAAGTATGATCGGCAAATATTAAAACATGAAATTTTCATCGTTGTTTCTTTTATACAAAAAGAAACCTAAATTTCATGAAAGAGAACCCGACTATCATGAAAAAAGAACGAACATTCACTTAAAAATGAGAGCATAATTTTTTATTGGAAGAATAAAAATAAATAAATAAAAAACACCAAGTCGGCTAAAGAAGCCAATGCAACCCAAAATATGATTTTAGAAGAAGAAGAAATTGAGAGAAAAAGAAAGGATGGTAGAATATTTTCATCAATTATTGTAATTAGGAAAAATAGCTCTTTATCTTTGGCTTTAATGCAGAAATCCGTTCTCATTGTCATTTTTTTCTTTATCTTCATCCCTTTAATTTTTGTTCTACAAACAGAAAATGTCTTATTGAGTGAAATTTGCAACTTTATTATTAATTTGTTTTTGTCTACAATATTTAGCAACAATTATAAGAAGTTACAAGCGCCTAACTGTAGGCCATAGGTTGTGTAGTTTGTAATTCATTGCACTTTATATTAACTAGCTAATTCAAGCTTCCTTGAGATGACAATTTTGGAATTTTAAGGATTTATTAACTTTTATTTTTATTTTTTTTGTTTTTCCTCCAAAAAAATTAATATTTTCCAAATTAGAAAAATATATTTAAAAACAATTACCACATATATAATTAAAACACATAATTCATAAAAATTTAATAAATCAAACTTATATATATAAAAAAATTAATTTAATCCTAGTGAAATAGAACCCAAACTCATATATATGTAAGTGAATAAATAAATAAAATTAAATGACAGAGCAATAAAATGAATCCATTGTTGACTGAACATGTAGACTACACAGCATTAAAATCATTCAACATGTTGTTTGGATTTAGTTGTTGGATCAAATAGATAAATTGCATAACCAACAAACATACAAATTAGATAAAGGAGATGGGTCCATTCATTTAAATCTCACTGCAAAATTAAAAATCATATATACATACTATTAATTTCCTCTACATAAACATATATAGCACATCAAATTAACACATTAGTTAAAATGGGTATTTTTAATTCTTTATTTTTCTATGATTTACTTACACACACATATATATACACCAAGAGATCTGGATTTTATAGGGTATATTTGTCTCTGGGTTGGACCAAACTTTAATGTATGTACCTTTTTGGCCTTCAAAATATTTTTGTCTTACTTATTTTTCTTTTTTAATCTTTTGGGTAACTTTTTTTTTTTTTTTTTTTTTCTAGCTTTCGTAATTTAATTAATAATATTAGTATTAAAAATATGGTTAGAGCACGTTGGCTTTTCAGAGCCTGACAGAACCCACCAAACAACTTGTTGTCAGTATATATTTTCTCTCTTTCTTTTTCAATTGCCATATACAAAAAGAAAAACACAAAAATCTCTAGAAAACAAAAATGAAAGTTCCATGAAGGTAATAGAAAACAAACAATGGCAAATAAACTAACAAACAAACAAATCTTTGCTATATATGCCTTAAAAGTAAGTGAAATGGGTTTATGTCAAGTAGGGAATAGGTTGATATATTGGATTCCCTTTTTCTTCTTTTTTATTTTTCGTTTCATCCAAATGGTGTTTCTAGTCATTTTCACATCAATTCTATTTCAGTTTATTCAATATATAATCTTATATAATAAGCTTGAACTCCAAATAGGAACTGTATATTTACAATTTTATTCATTTCAAGTTAATTAAGTTGAATAATGTTTTCAAATTTTTTTTTTTTTTAAAAAAGAAGATTTATTAATTAATTTGGTAATTTTATTATTTTTTTGGGGGTATTGAAGTATTTTATATTTTTCTCTAAATATAGGTGGTGACTTGGGTTCATTTCTTTGGATACCAACAAGGCTAAACCAGACAAAGAATTCAGGTTTCAGTGCAAGAACAGGGGCAGGGGGCCATTACTAGCTATGAAGAAATAATTGAGGGACACTTATTATCTGTTTTTGATTTCACATTACCATTTTTTGTTTCTTGTCTTTTGCTTCTACTCTTCAATCATACGTCTGCTGAATGTTCAAATATTTGTCAAGTTTTTTACAACACAAGTACTTGGAATTATTTGCTTCCATTTCCCTAATTATTGCATATATTTATCAACTGCTTCTTAATAAATACCTACTCAATGTAATAGTAACATATATTTTTTAATTTGAAGTAAAAAGAATAAAACAATAATTTTCATTTATCAATTATTTTTGGTTTTTTAATAGAATGAACAAATACTGTGAATCACACAACATGCGATGATATGTGGTTTGGAGGAGTCGAATTAAGATCTACACTTTTCTTTGCACAAAGATAAGCGAGAAAACTAACTGAACCATGCCCAATTGACATTTTTTGATGAAGTAAAGAGAAAGAGGAGAAACGGTAGTCCAAATTCTTTAACCCTAAACCTAAACAGATACTAAGTATTTATGTGCTACTCATTTATTGGACTTGGGTCAAGTACTTAACCCGAACTATATACATTTCACATACTTAGTTTGTGTAAATAGATTAGGATACTCTACATACAAACACACAGTATACATGTATATAATATAGTACAGCAACACAAAATTTAGTAATGAGAATTAATCAATTTTCTTAAATTCTCTAAATCTCTTCATGGTATCAAAGTTGGAGAACTAGATCTAGATTAGAAAGAACAATGGCGGAGCAACCAAATGCTCAAGCAACAGAAAATGTTGATTCTAATGTCTACAAGAGCTCAGGATCTAATGATTCTACAACTAATCTGGTAAGCATCTCTCTCAATGAACGCAACTTTCTTTATTGGCAAAGATCAATGATAACAGCGCTAAGAGCAAGATAAAAATAAGGTTTCGTTAATAGAGAGGAACCAAACCTAATCTTACTTCACCAATGCTGAAGAAATGGATCACAACAGATAATATGGTTACCTATTTTATTCTGAACTCAATTTCTCCTGAAATGTCTGAAGCATTCTAGTATGCTAACAGTGCTAAGGAATTATGGGAGGAATTGGCCATAAGGTATGGAGAAGCTAATAGTCCATTGATCTATAAGATCTGCAAAGATATTTCAAGTATGAGTCAAGAAAATAGCTCAATTTCAAAATATTACATAAAAATGAAAAAGTGTTGGGATGAATTAACTTGCCTGAAACCACTGTTGAAGTGCAGTTATAGAGCTCTCGGAAGGTGCTATTGTGATCTAGCTAGATTTGTGGCAGTCATAAAAAATCAAGATAGGATCATGCAATTTCTGATGGGCCTAAACGATTCTTATAACAATGTCAAAAATCAAAATTTTCTTATGGATCCTTTGCTTAATGTAGCTAGGGTTATACAATGGTACAAAATGTGGAGAAACAGAGAGAAATTCATGTGCTAGCATATAACTTTAGTGAACAATATATGATTATGTATGCAAACAAGCAAATTTTTGGATCTTACCAGAGGAGTACAGGCAAATATTCCAAAAATGCAGTGAAAAACAAAGCAGATCTATATTGTGATAACGACAACATAAATGGTCATACAACAGAGGGATGCTTCAAGATCATTGGCTATCCAGATTGGTTTAAAGGTCTGAAAAAGAAGAAATGCAAGCTAATAATAGTGTTGTGATGCAGGAGAAAGATAAAAAGAACTTTGCAGGGTATGAAGTTCAAACTTGTCAATCTGGAATCAGTGATAATCTTGCCAGAATGATTCAAATGAAGGAGCATAAAGTAGTCAAAGGCAAAGCAGTTTATGATGATCCTTTAACAGACTCAACTTTGGCAAACACAACATATTTTGCAAGTATTTTGTCTTTTCTTTAATATAATGACACTGATTTAAATGATAAAGGTACATGGATAATTGACAGTAGTGTTGTTAATCGTATGACCCATTCAAAAGTCATATTTGATTATTTGTAACCACTTTCCAAACCCAAATCAGTAAGACTACCAGAAAATACTTATAGACAGATTACACACATTAGCAACATTAGTTTACATGAAAACATGGCATTAAAGAATGTGTTATACCTTCCATCTTTCCATCGGCTAGTACCTTAGTTAAACAAGATCATGTGTCAATCAAAACCTTACTAGATCGTTGGGAGGGTAAAAAGGAAACATAAAGAATTACTTAATGCAGGAAGGGTTCTAACGAAATAGGCAAATTTTCCACAGTTTCTTTGGTCTGAACTTCTATTAGCAGCTACCTATCTCATTAACAGAGTTTCATTTGAACACCTGAAATGGAAAACTCCATATGAGTTACTCCATAGCAAATTCCTACCTTAACTCACCTAAAAGTAATAGGTTGTTTGTGTTTTTTCCAAAATAATATCACAAATAAAAGAAAGTTTGACTCAAGGGTCAATCCTGGAGTTTTAATTGGGTATGCACTACAGATCAAAAGATACAAAATCTACTGTCTAGATACTAAAAGACTCATTGTGTCTAGAGATGTCATTTTTAGAGAAAATTTTTTCCCATATTAGAATACTCCTACTACTGAAATACTTACATTCACACTACCAAACTGCATTCATGACTCTACCAACCAAGATACTACTATATTTTTCCTCACTGAAACAAACAACCCTATCCCAGCCCCAACTTTTGACATATAAACCTTTGTAGATCCAATTTCACCTACAGACAACACAATTTCAAACATACACAATCACACCAATAACCAAATCTCATTACCTCAATCAGAGCTAGAACCTTTACCACAACAACCAACCATTAGGAAAAAGTAATAGAACCAAACACTAAAATCTAGATGCTAAACATTTATATGCTACCCATTTGTTAGAAATAGAAATTTTTAGTAAGAAAACAGAATTCTTTTTCAATATATTGAATTTCTTATGCTCTGTACACTATTGATATTGAGTTCACAATATAAGGCAATTCAATCACAGTAATTGTGTTTGATCTGCTTACAAATATTTTTGATTCACAAATCTTTTCAATTTAATTGTCTAATTTGATTTCCTTTCTTTGCAGATTCTGATTTCTTTCTTGTTCTAGCCTATACTCCCCCTCAAGTTAGGTAGTGAGATCTTCAACACCCAACTTGCCTAGAGTTCCATTGAACGCTCCGACTAGAACTGCCTTTGTCAAAATGTCTTCTGATCGAATAAACGGAAGACATATAACCCGTACTTCAAGTTTTTCTTTAATGAAATGCCTATCCACTTGGACATGTTTTGTCTGGTCATGTTGAACCGGATTTTCAGAAATACTGATTGCCACTTTGTTATCACACATCAACTTACAGGTGTCTGATTTATAACCAACTTCTTTAAGCAGTTTCCTTAACCAGAGAATTTCAGTTAATCCTCTGACGATTTCTCAAAATTCGGCTTCAGCACTAGATAATGCTACTACTTTTTGCTTATTGCTTCTTCAAGTCACAAGATTTCCTCCAACTAGTGTAAAGTATCCCGAAGTTGATCGTCTGCCAACTGGGTTGCCTGTCTAATCTGCATCAGTGAATGCTTCAATATTTAAATGCCCATTTTTTCTAAATATCACCCCTTTTCCAAGTGATCCCTTCAGATACCTCACAATTCTAAGAACAGCTTCCACATGCTCCTTCTGTGGCTTTTGCATGAATTGACTGATTACTCCTGCAGCGTAGGCTATGTTCTGGTCTGGTATGTGAAAGATATATAAGCTTCCCTACCAATCTTTAGTATTGACCGATATCCGCTGGTTCAACTCTTTCCACAATTTGTAACCCATGATTAACTATGATTGGAGTATCAGCTAGTTTGCAGTCCAGTAGTCCTGTCTCAGCCAGTAAATCCAACACATACTTCCGTTGAGAGATAAAGATGCCATGTTTAGATCTCAAAACTTCTATCCCAAGGAAGTATTTCAACCTTCTCAGGTCTTTCATCTCAAATTCTTTGAAGAGTCTCCCCCTGAGTGTCTGAATTTCTTCTTTATCATCTCTTGTGATAATCATGTCATCAACATATATGATAAGACATGTTATGTAGTCACCCCTTCTCTTGAGGAACAAGGTATGATCTGAGCTGCTTTGACAATACCCATACTTTTTCATAGTCGTAGTAAAACTCCCAAACCAAGCCCTTGGTGACTGTTTCAACCCATATGATGCCTTCTTTAGCCTGCATCCTTCTTCAGGATAAAACCCTTCTGAAAAACCAGGGGAGCTTCCATATACACTTCTTCTTTCAAATCTCCATGCAAGAAAGCATTTTTCACATCAAATTGATGTAGCTGCCGCAGAGAATAGAACACGAATTGTGTCTTTTTTTGCAACTGGAAAGAAAGTCTCTAAATAGTGTATACCATAGGTTTCAGTGTAACCTTTGGCTACCAGCCTTGCTTTGTGTCTTTCAACACTTCTATCTGCTTTGTATTTAATATTGAACACCCATTTACATCCAACGGGTCTCTTTCTAGGCGGTATTTCAGTCTTCACCCATGTATTGTTTTTTTCCAGAGCCTTCATTTCTTCTTCCATAGCCTGTTTCCATTTTTCATTCTCCAGCACCTCTTTTACTGTTTGGGGAATAATTGTTGAGTAAAGAACAATATTTAATGCTTTGCATTCTGTGGATAAGCTCTCTCTTACCACATTGGTCACTGGTATCTAGCCTTCTGAGATTCAAATTAGGGTTCATACCGTTTTGGTGGTACTCCTCAATTACTTCTTGGTGGAAGATTATATCTTTCCTGTGTCACTTGAACAAGTACCTCTGTTTCTGCAGGATTAGGATGCATACAAGTAGAAGGGTTTAGAAAATAACTACTGACCTCTGGAATATTCGACGGAGAGGATGATTTAGTTGAGTCTAACACATTAGACTGTTCAATGTCTTCAGTAGTAGACTCGGTGGTACCACCTACTTGCTCTTTTGGAACAGCTTCTATCGCGACTGGACTATGTAGCGAACTCAGTGGGAACATACTAGGACTCTCCCCCTGACCACTGTGTTGGATATAATAGAATTTTGTTTCAAGGAAGTCACAGTCCATTATAGTATATGTACGGTTAGTTATAGTGTCAAAACATCTATACCCCTTCTGGTTAACCCCATATCCCACAAAGATACATTTGACAGCGCAGGGATCAAGTTTGGTTCTCACATGTTTTGGGATGTGAACATAAACGGTACAACCAAACACACGAGGTTGAAGGTTAAGATGTGCTGGTATTTGGGTATATTTGGCCAAAGTGGTTAAGGGTGTATTATGGTTAAGGATTTTTATGGGAAGGCGATTTATGAGATAGGTGGAGGTAGCTATGGCTTCTGGATAGAAAGATTGAGGAACCCTATATTCAATCATTATTGCTCGAGCCATCTCAAGCAAAATCCAATTCCTTCTTTCTGCCACACCATTTTGTTGAGAGGTGTAAGGGCAAGTAGTTTGGTGTATAAGTCCTTTATCACGAAAAAATTGTTACATAGTGGTATTAATATATTGCCCACCATTATCGGATCGGAGGATTTTAATCTGTTTTTGAAACTGGGTTTGTATAAGATTGTAGAAGTACACAATTTCTCATGTACTTCAGATTTTTTCTTTAAGAAATAAACGCAGGTCATCTTGGTACAACCATCAATAAAAAGAAGGAAATATGTATAACCATGTTTACTAATTTACAGGGCTAGACCCCAAATGTATGAATGTACTAATGAAAAAGGACTATCAACCCTGTAGCGCAGAAAGATTTTCTATGACTCTTAGCCAACACACAAGTTTCACAATGAAAATGACTATTATCATTTAAAAATGGGGAAACAAAGTTTTTAGGTATCCTAGTAATGGGTGTCCTAGACATTAGTGTCATAGTCAGGCTTAACGGTCCACTATTCAATAAGTAAACGATACGATACTGTGTTGGCCTACTTCATCAACATAATACAGCCCATTATGTTCAAAACCACGACCAATGATTTTTCCCGTCTGAATATCTTGAAAAATACAGAACGTGGAATGCATTAGGACAGTACGAGTTCTTTAGTTACATGGCTAATAGATAACAATTTATGAGAAAAGCCTGGAACATAGAGACACTTGGTAAGTTTAAAAGAAGGGGTAATAGCAACAGTTCCTGCCCCTTTTAGTTGTGAAAAACCTCCATTAGCAGTCTGAATGAGAGATTTATGAGGTTTTATTGGAATTGGAAGTTACTACAGTCATAGGACATAGTGTCCGTTGCTCCACAATCCAGTATCCATTTCCCATTTTTCTTGAAAAAGTCAACCGAAGTCATATAAGCAGTTTTGAAGTTTTTATTTAATTAGAGAACCTTTTGTAAGTAGTTTAACCTGCCAGGACTTAATTGATCAATTTTAAAATTATTAGGTCCACAACTTAGGAGTTTAAAATCTGAGGGGTTCAGTTTATATAAGCTAAGGTTTGAGGGGTCTTTTGGTAATTTTCCCTCTAACCCTATGCTTATTTCCCCACAGCTTCCCTTACCGCCGCTGGTTGCCTTTCCTCTCTCGCTTGTTGCTTTTCCTATGTCCCTCTCCTTTCTCGATTCTGGACCCTTCTCACCTGTTTCTATGACTTCTCCCTCTTTGTACAGTGTGTTGCCTTCGGCGTTGGTGGTCACACGATCGTCCGCCGTTGTTATAGCTGTTGTACCTCTACCTCCCTTCTTCTTATTTTCTGGCCACCAATCCGGGTACCCAATTAACTTGAAGCTGTGACACCCCTGACCAAAGCATACGTCTTTTTGACGTCATTTCACGCATTTCATGCATTTTTATTTAAATGCATCAGAGAAAAACATGTTATATGACATTTAAATGAAATAATTGAATTGAGAAATGATTATAAATGAGATAAAAATGTTAAACAAGAGTGGTTTTAAGTTCGTTTAT